>WAAD01004385.1:0-22222 GCA_013389945.1 Fregata magnificens
ATTCAAGCATTTATTGGAATTACATTGCATTAAATTCAAAAGAGGTGAGAAGGTATTTCTGTTTTGAGAGGAAATACCAATAACAACTATTAACTTCAAAATTACTTGTTCATTGGTAGTAATCCAGATTCTGTGACACAGAACTGCAGCTCTCTTGAGTTCTCTGAGGTCAATAAACATCAACCTGAATGTCAGACCCAAAATTATGAGAAGGACATGTAGCTTAGATTAACCTCCATATAAGCAACAAGCTTTTGATACATGCTTTCTGAATTTCTTCACTTGAAATATCTTAGATATATTTATATGCAAAAGCAATACAGACATTTAGATGTGTTTTACATTTGCATTATTACATCATTCAGAACAGCATAATATTTTTTGTTTCCAACTAATAATCCAGGAAGCAGCACATAAATAAAGATAGGGAAAATATTCGTACCAATAAGCCAGTCGGCAATTGCAATGCACATCTGAGCAGTTATCTTTGATTCAGTCAATGCATGTAAAGTGCTTTGAAAATATCAAGTATAATTTAAAAGATACATTGTAATTATCTATTGTTATCAAGGTGAGCAACAGTGTGGTTTCCAACTTAATTATTTTCCTCCACTTTTGAAAGGAGATTTAAACTGAGGAGAGGATTATTTTTTTCAGATGCATTCAATAAATGGAATCCTCAGTGTATAATGAGACGCTAAGAAATCCTCACTCCCTACAAGGCTCAAATGATTAATATTGGATTAGTACTAAGGAGTGCTGAAAATCAAGCTGAGTTCCACAGAAACAGAAACTAGAAGCCAAGTGAGCCCAGTGAAAACATGTATGTCAGTATCTGTAGCGTATGATTGTTCACTGTATCAGAAGCCAAATTTGTTTTGTATAATGCTAATGGTTTGCATCTAAAATTCTTTTCCTGGGGTCTTAGAAACACTGGGCTAGATCCATATACAACCATATCTACCTTTCCCTCTGTGCCTGAGTAATCTTTGAGTTCCTCCAAAACACTTGCTCATTTTAAACAAAGTCCTTGCCTGTTTCCCTGCACAAATGGCTGAATTTGCCCATTAACCCAACATTGTGAGTGATTTAAATATTTGTGAATATTTTAAAATAAACTAAATCATTATTAAGTTACATTACATGAAATGTTACACACCAATTTGACAAGATAATTGAAAACAGATTCCAGAAGTCCCGACTCCCAGTTACCACCTCAGTCCTTGCGAACTGTCTGCAAAGCATTTTTGCTGTTAAGTTAGTTGCAAACCCATTACACGTGCATACCTGGTGTCCTTTATTCTGTGTTTTGCAAGTGTTCTCTGAAGTGCAAGATTTAGCCTTTCAAACTGGGGAAGAAAAAAAGGTATGTTGATTAAAATGTCATTGTTGAAAATTTAATCATACGAATAACATTTTTGTAAAGAGAAGAATTACTTCGTGGTCCTTGGGAGTAACATCTTTTTTCAAGATGGTATAGTTGTTAGAAACAGCATGTCATTTCTGTGTTTGGGATTTAGTTTATGCTGATGTCTTCAGCTCAGCTCCAGAACCACTATAATTAAGCCCCTTAGCTCATGTGTGCCAGTGGTTGTGCATTTTGAATATAGTGATGTGCTTTACCTCCAAGCTGTCAGATGGCAATAAAAACAGTGCTGCTAAGAAATAACTATAACTAACCCAACTTTCTACACATCCCCCCCCGCCGAAAAAACACCCTACCATGGATGCAAAATGTAGAAAGAAATCTTTTCAGTTTAAAATATATTCTCCTAACAGAAAAAGCCAGTTATATTCTGCATTATGCCCAGAGCAAAACAGTTAAAAGTGGCTCTTCTACCTAGTAACTGTTCTTGGAATATTAAGAGTTAAATTTTTTTTCAGGGCAGATTTCAGAAGTGTCAAGATTGAAGTTGCAAAAGGTAACAGAGTTTCAAATGCAGCTGTAAAAGATCAATATAGCATTCTGTGCTTCAGATTACCTCCTGTTCTGTTTTCAAGACTACAGCATTTCAAGACAATGTTAGAACCATTTATTTTATATTTGTAGAAAAAGAAGAATTTTGGCTATGTATGCTGCAAACCCAAATATCCTCCAGATGAAAATCTAGTCACTGCAGATAACCTTTGTAAAAGGATTCCATAATAAAAGACCCTTTAGAGTATTATGAAGATTTACCTTAAATTACCTTGACCCCATGGTTCCGTATCCTTTCTGTAGTTCCTAACTGGAACAGATACAACACTTTCCAAGCATGCATATTTCAAATTGTTGGGGCCAGTAAAGCTGTCTTATGTATGTAGTCTCTGATCATTCGAAACCCAAACTTCCCATAAAGACAGGGTCATAAAATAGTACTATACTGCCATGATAGAATTTGACAGTGAGGCTTGCTGCAGTCTGGCTTTTCTTTGGTTCTCGTTCCCTGAAGAAACTAGCATTTTCTACTGCATCTTTTACTTTTTCTATTTTCAAAAGGAAAGTCTGCACACCTGAAGAAAATATCACGTGAAAGAAAAGCGACATGTCCTGGAGACTTTTTCCAAGCAAAAATCTAAATTGAGTAACTGTTCTACCATGTATATGAACACAATGTAAATTACATCTGTGTATAAACTGGTATAGTAAGTGGAACGCCATCCAATTCATTACTTATCTCCGAACAGTTTTCTCTATGTTTCTGTAAACACCCAAAGAAGCAAATAGAACAATATCACATGCACTACATTATATCTCAAATTTAATCAAAAGTTATTCTGGATGCACTAGGTCCTGGACTTCCATGCACAACTCACTGTTTTCATGAGGAGTTCATGAATCAGTCGGGGTCATGATGTGCCCCCCTGTTTTGGAGCTTCCAATTGGAAAGAAGATGATGTTAGTCGCTGATGGTTAAGTAAGGCACCATAAAGTATCTAAGCAATGAAAAATATGTTTTTAAACAAGCAAACTCCTTCTGTGGAGAACTGGGACTGGGAAGATGCTTAGGTCTTGACCCCAAATCAGCATGAGAACAGACTACTATACTTGGACAAAGTTCCAATGAATATGACTTGAATAACTGTAAATAGCAGTGACGATAACCTTGAACTTCAGTAGCTCCTGGGGTACATGGTCATAATATCGTTGACTTTACCAAGCTTTTGTCCCAGCTGATGAACTAGCCTATCATGATTATACAACAGGCAGCCGCATACATTTATACCACTCTTTAAAGAAAAAAAATACCAGTTATTTCATTAAAAATCCCACCAACAACTATATACTAGAAAAGCAGTAAAGCAATGATGACGCCATAGAAAGGGTGCTTTGAGAGTTCATTCTGGAGCTAAAAGTCCTTTCCTCTATACGTTTAAAGATCAGTTTAAAGGGATGACTTTCTTCTGTGTAAGTACACCAGAGGTAAAAAGGGGTCTATCAAAAGTTGATCCTGTAGAGTTTTAGCAAAAGGGTAACAGATGAAGAGTTGCGAGAACAGATCGGCAAATAGATTTAAGAAAACTCCAGCACTTTTAATAAGGTACACTGAATGTCCAAGTACTAGAACTGGAATTAACTGAGTATACAGAGTTGGCCATTTGCCATTTGTAGTCCCAATATATACCAGTCAGTTCCTTCACACTTTCCACAGAATTTGAGGCAAGCCCAAGTGTTGAATGTTATGGAGCTGCATTTTTCATGTTCTTGTTACAGAGACAAACCATGGTATTCATCTCCACTCAAGCAAACCACTGTGCATGTACTGTAGCTGTTTTCAATTGAGTTGAGCAGAGACATAAGAATACCTTTGTGGTAAACAGACAGTAACGGTTTTAAAAATAGCATGGCAGGAGGTTAGCATCATAGCAGATGAAAACAGCTATTTTAATTTTTTTGTGATAATGACTAATGTACTTAGCAGTATGGATTCAGTTAGGTGAATTGATGAGGTGACCACATAATTTACATAATTAGGTAACAAGGCAGAGTTTCTCTAACTGTATCTCTATGTAAAAGAATTGCTACAGAAATACATGGATTTAAAAGGAACAATTAAAATGATCAGTGGAAGGTTGCAAATACAAGGCAAAAATATAGGGAAATAGAGTGGAAGGGATGGTGTGTACAAAACTGATAGTGGCACAATTGTATCCAGAAGGAATGGAAGAGGATGAAATGAGGATTTAAACTACGCAGAACTAGATAAGGACACGAACTTTGAAGTCAAAACAACTTTCTAAAGGCTCACATCTAAAGGCTGGCATAAAATGCTTTTTTAATATTTATAATTAAATGCTATTAAAGTATTATTGTTATGCAGTGTCTATTTACCTCAGGAAAGATTAGTTTGCAGATGCTTTCAGTTAATGTGTGCAGGTACACTCTACTTCTGCTCGTTTTCCTTTGTGGAAGGTTTCCTTGAGCATCTTTTTCATGGACTTCTTTGCAGATGGGCAAAGCTGCTCTAGAGCTGTTTTCTGTGCAGTCCTTGTCATGTTCCTCAGTAATGTGACTTTGAGTCAGTAAGGAGAAAGGACATTCCCCTGTGATCTTCAAGTCTTTCAGTTTTGTACAGAACATACTGTTCGAAGTCTCTCTCTTGAGATTAAGAGTACTTGGCTTTCAGTTTAATAGTTCTCTTCTGTTTACTAACAAGAGCAGAAGATGCCAGAATAGTAGATAAGGCAACCACTGTGGAAGATTATTGGTAGCTATAAATCACCACAGGAAAAAATGTGTGCCCCTACAAAACAAGAAGAAAGAAAAAAAATTAAAAACATTTATTTTCTCTTTTAAATTCCTGCGATGTGCCAGTTTTATCATATGTGCATTAAAATAATGGTTTTTCTAGAACTTTGCTCAGGAAAGCACTTGAGCTCATGTGCCATTTGAAGCATGCAATCCCTACTGACTTCAGTGCTTCAGGTAATTAAAGTTGCATGCATGGTTAAGTTCTTGGCTGAACTGGGGCTCTAGTGATTAAGGCAGAGGATTGTTTTATCTGATATATCTTTGGTCACATTGATGGATGAGGTTTCTGAAAGAGTAGAGAGCAGAATTCTAATGGGAAAACCTTTTTAATTCTTCATAAGCAGCTATTAAAAACTACCTCATATGGCACAATGAAACTGATTTGTTATGGATACTTAAATCTCAATTTACTTGATGCCCAAGATATCCTTTTTGTAATAGAGAAATGTATGTCTAAAGTTAGTGCTTGCACTTCTGGAACAGCAAACCATCGAAGACCAAAGGTTAGCACCTTGTGTAAAAGCCACCGACCGGTGACAACAAACATCATGGGAATTTGACCACGTAACTGAAGTCGCTTGGAAACACCAAGGGATTTTTATGCTTTTGAAGGTGCTATCTTTCAAACAACACATTAAAAAAGAGGGCTGAACTTTTCATTTTAATAAGTGTTACCTGTTTGTTACATTTATTTCAGTTAGACTTAATCTGAAAAAGGCTCTTCCCTTAAGGGCTTCATTTTCTATTGACTGTATCTCATTGAATCAGATCCTCTCATCCTCATATAATACTCTAACGAGGTAATCCTTGAGAGCTTTTGGCAACTCGGGAAGCAGCTGAAGTATTACATTAGTCTCTCTGGAGATACAGTACAATAACTACTTCTTTCAGAGGCACTATGGCTTTAATCAGCCTGTGCACCACACTGCTTTTTTCTGCCCCTGAGACACCCAAAGGGCTTTTAGGGTCACACAGCAACTGTACCAGGGTTAAAAATAACTAATTCCCTGATACAGGTCATCAGCTGCTTCTTTTGAAACAGCTGGAATGAATGGCACAGCAGAGGAGTGCTGCAGACCCAGCACAAGTGGCACAGATAAGAGGAGAAACAAGCAGAAGCTACTTTGGCCGGACCAGCTGCTGGAAAAAAAAAATCTGGCAGAAAAGGCCCTTTTAAAGTATGCTGTAATGATGTAATGATGGTGTCAGGCCAGCTTCTAGGGGACATCTATCAAAATTATTAAAGTATTATTTTAAGAATCAATAAACACAATGCTAAGAACAAGAGGCTGAAGAATGTTTACATAACGTTCTATATTTCTGATTTCTGTTTTTACGCATGAACTCATTTGTTTCTACTGCATGGATATCAGTAATGCTTTATTTTTTATTGCTGAATACTGTTGCGTAGCAAATGAGGCCGTGAAAAATTTCAAGCAAGAACCATACTCTCAATGCATAAATATACATAATACTTATTTTTATAATGTTAGCATTGTTATATATATGTAAAAGTATTTTTATTCAGGAGCCATTATATAACCTTGTATTACTTTACTAAAAAAGAAAAGCAGAAAAGAACCACCTTTTTTGTAGTTAGACTGACCTGTGAACTGAAATAAACTGTTAAGAAAAATAGTAACAAATATATATGTGCACCATTGTCAAAGGATAAAAAAATCTATGGTTTTGAGGGATCTTACATATATACTCACGTGCTTTGCTGAATTTGGGCCTTAAATTTCAAGATAAATCTTGAATTTATAAAATATCACTACTAAAACTTTTTAAATCAAGCATACCGGCATTTTGGAAGAAAAAAAAATCTGAAACGTATTTTTGTGCAAAAATGTATAATAAAACATTTAAAACAGTGAATGTAATACTGCATTTATATGTGCTGCTATTTAAAAAAAAAGGTTTCTGTAAAGAATGTAAGACTGAATTAATGATTAAATTAGATACCAACAAATATTCACTTCATTTGTACTAAGCTAAGAACAAAGGAAGTGAATGACCTTCAGCAATTACCAATAGTTTTCATGGGGTTTTTTTCCTGCTGGTGAAACTATTTCTCTGTTTCTAGAAGACAATAATCTGGAATTATTTGGGGCTTCACTTCCGTGCTAGCATATTGCATTTTAATTAAATTACATTTGATGTGGTAGGAAAAATATCCAGGCAGGTAGAATCAGCTCTGTGAAGGAAGTGATCCCATTATTTTACACCTGGAAAATCTGAAGTCTCCAGAAGCTGCCAGGTGGGAAGGAGAGGTCCCAGAAGGTGGTCATAGGCCAGAACTTATTCAGGGGCAAAATGGGCACTGATGTGAAGGTCCCTGAGTTGACAAAGCTGCTGGACATGCAGCTACAGGCTCTGCGGCTTCGTTTTGCGATGCAGCCGGCCATCCTTTGTGCTGCAGGACACCCACATTCAACCTCTTCCTGCCCTGGTGAGGACTGGAATCTGTGCCCTTGCTCTGAACATGACCTTGGGCTCCTGCCAATTGCTATTTATGACAAAATCATTGATTTGCAAGAAAGTGGAGATCCATGATGTTTCTAGTAATAATCTGTTGTACAAAACCAGTATCATTAATGTACACATCTTTAAATTCCAAATAATGATGACACAGTACCTGAAGAAAGCTTCCTGCAGAACTGTTTTCTAAGTATCCCGAAGTTCTTGTTTTCCCAGAAACAAATGGGATGGTCCTTTGATAACATATATCCCAGTTCAAAACCAGTATCAACTTAATAGGCATAACAATTTTCAAGCAGTGACCGATTCAAGACTCCTCCTGACCTCTGCAATGACAAGACCCCCTAAATCACATCTTTAAAGAAACAAAGTGGAAAGCCTAATTCCACAACATTTCAGATGATTCAAATACTGAAAAAATCCATGCATATACTAGGTCTTCCTTTAGTAAAACATGAAGTTTGCATCTGGTATCCTAAGTGCATTTTGCACCTAATATAATTGAAGTTCAGAAAAAAAGTCTATTGTGTTATAGGAAAACCTGTCTCACTCAAATGGTAATTAGACAGTGGTTTTCAAGGTCTGACAGGAGAAAGATAAGGAATCACCAGTGTAGAGTTTACAGAGGGAATTTCAGCAGTATAATGGACCTTAAAAAGGTATGAGAAAGATAATGGCACACATCACAGGTTGTCAAACATTCGCAGATGTGTTTCAAGAATGAGGAACACAAGGCCTCCCATTGTTCACAATGTTTAAAGACATTTTCTGACCACGACCATAACAAAAAAAAAAAGAAACATGAGGAAACATGGGAAAAGTTTCTGGTTTTAATTCCTCTCCAACTATGCTTTGAGAGAGCTCATCCCAGGGCAGCAGCAATGTTTAATGTGAATTCTCCATCTCTGCCATATTAATTGCTGTCATATTTACCTTGGGGAGCATGTTGAAAATTAAAATTAAATAATCTGCTGTGAGATCAAACTACAAGCAACCAATTTATTCAGTGTCTAGCTGAATGCAACATGGCACTGTGCCACTTGGAGAAATGAAGACAACTTTACAGAGTATAGTCATAGCAGCAGAATAACTTAACGGTGCTCAAAATGCTTTGCGCAAACATTTCATTGTATATTTACATCTATACTTGTCTTACAGCCAAAATGCCTTCCTGTATGCTTATTTGTACTAGTTGCTTCTGAATATTTTCCTCTGCTAAAACATTTCCTTGACAGTGCCATGAAATACAGTGCAATGAATCAATCATACAGTAAAACCCCCTAACACAGCCATTTATAAGAATTAAGCAATACCACTTGTTAACAGTAGCTAAAGGTGGTTTATAATCTTAGCTTATGGACATGGGACAAAAATTAGAAGCAACATTAAATACTTTTTTCTTATTACAAGCAGAGTCCTTTGCTCAGAGCAGGACAGAACATGGTATTATGCTATAACGTCACTTTTTTATTTTTAATCCTACATATCACTTTGTTAGGTGAACTGCTGCATGTTGAGCAAGAATTTAAAAAAAAAGAATTTAAAAAAAAAAAAGTTAGTTTGTTTTGCAGCAGTCAGAAGATAGCCCTGGCTGGATCTAACTTTCTCCAGCATGAGAGTGATGGCAGCACTTGCAGGAGCTCAGTGTGGTCTTGGAGCCATTTCCTCAACAGAAGCAGCTGCTGACTTCTGTCTTGCTTTTAGGTAAGACCAAGGCTTGCCATTCCCACTCAGCTCTAATCTCTGTGGGATACAGAAATGACTGCCTATTGCCCCTTCCCAGTCAGTAGGCCTCTGCACAGAGCAAGGCACAAACTGTTACTTTTACACACAGGCAAAACACAATCAGCTTCTAGCAAGACAGGTTAGTACCCGCCACCGTATCAGCAGCAGCTCATTGTGGATTCAGCTGCTGTGCCTGTCAGCAGACAAACACAGGGAAAATAACTAAATCCTATCATTTTGCCATATTAATCCGAAGTGTAATATCTGCACTTTACTTTTTCTACTTCAAGTGCCGCGTGTAGCAACAGAATCAAAACCCTGGCGATTTGTCCATTTCCAAGGATTTTAAGGAGGCTTCTAAAATACTCAGCAAAAAATTGCTCAAGTCCGCATCAGTATATAAGTTAATATTTTAAGAAGTCAAAGTAAGCATTTATTAGTCTTATTAAATCCTGTACAAATAAGTAAGCTTTCTTTGGCTGCTTCATTGTTAACTTAAACACGTTCAGAGTGCACACACCTTCAAAGCATTGATTTGTTTGGGTATTGGTGCTTTGGAGAGCACAAGATGTAAGTAACTGGAGGAGATAGGCAAATCTGTTTACAAACTTCTAAGTGGTAGTGAGTCATACCTAACAGAAAACTGCCAATTGTTGACTTAGGTAGAGGACATCTTGGAAAAGATGCATCCTTGTGAAGGGGAGTGAGATGTTTTCCTACATCTGCCCAGTCAGAGACTAACTCATCAACTGAAATTTGAGGATGCCTCATTTACCCCTTTCCAGTAATTTGGTCATGTCATTAACGCAGTAAATACATTTGCTAACCTACCTGGGGATAACTGTGTCATTACACAAGAATAATTTAAAAACCGTACCATGTGTAACTTGCATATTAGGTAAAGTGCAGATTAGGGATAGGATTTCTAAATCTACAGCAGCAACACAAACATAATTCAAATATTAATCAGACCAAATTGCATAGAGAATACAAGTCTATAAAAAGAAAATTGCAAAGCCAAGGAGTTGAGCTCTAGGAAATCCCAAATATAGGTGACCACTCAAGCCTAAATCATTACCACCCTTGTGTAGATATGGGCTTTACTTACACTACAAAGTAGTACCTTTTTTTCCAGCAAGATTCTAGGCTCTTTCACGGAACAGATTTTTGCTACTTGAGCAAAGGCAATAACTGATGAAAAGGTTGTTATCCTCTCTGTAGATCAGGATGAGACATGATAGCGGACAGTGGACTTCACAATAATTTACTGGTACCCAAGAAATTACTAGATACAGCAATCTCAAATTCCACTCTAGCTCTCAAAAGGAATATGCTTTGTCAGGCATTAACTTTTCTGCTTGTTCCCCCAAACTTCCACTCTCCTTTCTGACAAGTCATCCCTAGTTCTGATCTGTCTGTACCCCAGAGCCCTCTAGAGTAGTCTTACCATTTTTTCTCCAAAGCGCTAATTGCCATTGTGTGCTGTGCAAGCCTGGTTCCAGTGTCCTTATTGCCAGATGTAGCTCTGTTTGGGGCTATTTCTGAGAGAAGTATACTCAAAACTTTTCTGTAAGTCACAGCATACTTTTGATAGTAAGGAAATACCCCAGCACACCCCAGCACTTACCAAACTATCTAGTGAAATTGCAGTGATTACCAAGCTAAGTACAAGGTAGTAAAGCAGCTATGATAAAATAATACAAGTCATAGCAATCAATTATTATTTTAACAGTCCAAACATTGTAGTAAATCCAAATTCAGTGTTGTAACTCATCCCAGTGACTGTCCTATATGACTGCTTAGGGCAAGCTAAAAATCTAGACCTTGCTTACAAGAAAGACTTTCTCCCCACATAATGTGGAATTTCCTTACCTTTCTACCTTTTTTTCTTTATGAAGTGTTTTAAGAAACAGAGAAACACAATCAAGTGTTTCCTCTGCTCCAAGTCGAATGGATTGTGATCTGTGTTGCTGCAACATTAGACAGCTACCAAGCCAGGAGATGAAGAAAATAATTACTTTTGTTTTCTGAGAAGAAAATAGGTTATCTCCTTTTCCATCTTGTCCCTATTGTAATCAGCAGAAAGTAAGTTTCACAGAATACATAAGTAAACTTCAAAACTGCTAATATGTCTCATTTTAAGGTCATTATGAGACGGACATTTCTGCTGCTTTAAAATATTAGCATTTGTGTAATAAGACCGAGCTCTATACCTTGATACAGAAACCAGTGTTCTTGAAGACAGGGAAAAACCCTAGTTTTAAAGTATCACTGAATTTCTGATACTGATTTTGTGACTGACTCATTTCCCTCTAAAAGTCTGAAGCAAATCCCTGGATCTAAATATAGCCCTGGGAGAAGCCCAGACTCCAGATGTGAAAGTTATATTGCAGCCACATCTCTGGTTTCAATTAAAGGCACAGGGGGAACCCTAATTACTGCACCCATGTTTTGGCATGTAGCTAAAGGAAGGACTGATTCCCAAATGTTGCTTATAAAATATATTTGTCATTTTAAGTATCACATGTACTTTCATAAGGTAAATATTTTTCCTATGCTGGGACCAAATAACAGGGAGGCATGCTGAGAAGATAGCGTGGGAAAAATATTCTCTTCCTGTGAGTCAAAGCCTATCTGCGAAAACACTCCATAGCAAGCTCAGCAGGCAGCCAGCCTCATAGCACCTGATACTCTGCTTCCCTCCTCACGCGCTCAGGCGGAAACAGCAGCCCTTGGTTGTGGCACCCCCTCGCACCCTCACCCCTGCTCCAAAGCATGGCTTGTACCACCAGCTAAGCAATTTATGATGGAGAGTGCCTAGAACTGTCCACGGTTCTTCAGCTCACAACCTGCATAACTGCATTGACTGCAACAACGTTAACGTCACAGTGTTCTTACCAAAGTCTGAAAGATCAAGGCTTTGCTCCATTTCTCAGATAGCGCAGTTCTTCTCATTTGTAATAGCATTATTTTGCAGTATCTGCTGTTCTTTATTATGTGAGAGAGAAAAAGGAGAGAAGGGAGATACAGACAGAATAAAGGAGCAAGGAGGAAAAAACAGAAGAAAGTAGAGAAGGAAGCCTATAGAAGGACATGAGGATTAAAAAATCCAGAAGCAAGAAGGAAAACATGGGCAATAGAACAAAACAATTTGCAAAGGCACAGATAGTTCTCTTACTGATATATTGCGTTTTCTCTACTACAAGTCCACTGAAGTATGGTGGGTACTTATGCAAATAATTTTTCTGTAATCTGTCAGTATAGCCTGTAGAAAATGTTGAAATCATAATTTCAATGAGCTTTTCAGCAATATTTTAGATTTATGGGGATTGTTTTTTGTGGTAGTTACAGTTTGTGTTTCAACCAACTCTCTTGGTTACATATTACTCTCTGTTGCACAATTAAGGAAGGATACGTGTTTATCGCCCTGATTTGGCTGCCAAGATCCAATTTCTAGTTTCAGTGTTTTGCCTCACTAGTATCTAATGGGAGGCAGGCAGTGACATACCTTGTTTTGCTGCATTGTTTAATGAGGTTACCCTGTGTTAATAAAGAAGTAAAAACTTTCTAGACTTGGACATTTCTGATGTTATTTTCTACTATTTTGTTTTAAACAGCACTGATTTGTAAGTTACAGGCCAGATACACATTGTTACAGATTTAAGATTTCATAGTTTTACATTTTATTTTTTAAAGATATTTCACTTCTCTTTTATAATATGTCTATAAGGAACCTCTTTTCTCTCTCCGTGGGGCCTCCTGAAATACCAGTTAGTGCAGCACACGCATCTGAGATCCCAGGATGGAAGCACTACTTACTTGGCTTCCTTGAAGACCCTGACCTGCATGCCAGTGAGGCAGCATGAAACTGCACTAGTGTCAGCAATCACCGATAACTGCAAGCCAGACGTTCCTCCCACTGCGCCACCACAGAAGGTAAGGAACTGTAAGGGCACTCGGTTCAAGGTGTGGCAATTTATGCTTCCGTGCTGGGAGTCTTTGGGTTTCAGTCCTCCTGCAAAATGAGCACGGAACACAGCTTGAGAGTCTTGGTCTAGAGGCGACGGCTCCAAATGAGAGCATCAGCTGAAGAGCAGCAGCAGCAGATAGGCATGTGGAAATGACAGCTGACCACTGGACGTGAAGTGCCAGTCATCCTTGAAGGCTGAAATCTGAACCCTGAAGTGGCAGGCAATGACTGTAGAGGATCTTGGCTGCATTGCCTTTACTGAGGTAATGGGGTCACCTCAGATTTACTTTGTTAAGAACCAGAACTAATATCAAATGTAACTGATAAATATCTTTGCCTCAACACTTCAGCTTGTGCAATGATAGATGAACTACCCAGATATTGTAACACTCACTTTTAGTGTAGCTGTCCCACACCAAAGGCCTTTCAAGTACTATTTCCCACCAAAATGTTAAAGAACAACCACTCTGTATGAGCTGTTTTCTAAATCTGTAAAATGGGCATCCACCACTGAACACCTGTTTTTTCATTATATTAAGAAACCACGTTCATTTCAAAAATGGGGCCAGATAATAGGATGTCTCCGACTTGCGCTGTTGCATACCGGTGCTGTGAACAGTAGCTCCAGGCCAGCACAGAAAACAGTTCCGCTGTTTCAGAGGTGAAAGGGCAGGGAGACTGGACAGTGAACTGTGGGTGAAAACATAAAAATCAAATTCTGGCCCTAGCAAGTCCAGATGTACTCAGAGGAGTACTCAGAGGTTTTGAATGTCATTTAAATATTATCCCGAAAAAAAATGCTCCTTTGACTGGAAAGTTAAATTTATTGTTAACTGGGTTCTTGATAAAAGAAATCCCATAACAAATAATAGGTTCCACCTCTGTGTTTGTGTATGTGCACAGAAGGAGGATGCTGCGTGGCAAGTTCCCCTTTTTTCTAGAAATGTATGAAATTCCACAATGAAAAGGCTGAGAGACCAAGTGTATAGTTGGGGCAGAGGGAGGGAATGAGAGGCGTGAGCTCCTAGAGGATATAACCAGAGACCTAAGTTTAAGGATAAAGAAATGTAGTATCTCTTTCATGAAGAATTTCCTGCCAAGATGAAGACAATATTTTTTTAAGCCTGTTGGTATTTTGGAGCATCCAGAAGCACCATGAATCTTGTGGAGCGTGTGCTCTCGGCAGGTGAAAAAAAAACAGGGAGGAAAGAAAGTTTGCTGCACTGTGTATAGTCTTCCTTCACCCGGAGTCAGAAACCTTTGACATTTCTGCTTACAGTTGAGGTGATGCTAAAAATTCAAAACACTTGTTTTAAATATTTGTACCTGCCCAGTTCCAAAAAACCAAAAGCACTAACTTTAAAAGCATCCTGTGACAATGAAGAAATGAAGTTCTCGCAGTATCACAAGTCCCTTTGCAGCATATTCATGCTGTAAACCTTTGCTCTGGGTTTTCAACTCTGTTTATAACAGGCATCTAAATCCCACACTGCCTATAATATATTAAACTGACAACCGGATTGCATTCCTAAGTAATGCAGCTTCTTTGCTGAAAGACAGTACGAAACCTAAGTTTAGCATTAAAAGATCTGAATGCATTTATTAATATTTTACTAAAGATTATGAGTGTTTTCCATGGTTGTGGAGTAACAGTTGGGAAAGAAAACAGTGTGGATATGTTATATAAATGCTTGCATTTTTGCATTTTTTTTTCATGTTTATTCCTGATAGATCAGCCATTTACGATACAGTACATTACAGCAACTGCAATAAAATCTATTTTCTTTAAATACGTCAATCCCATTAGATACTTTCCTGCCACTACTACTCTGATTTCAGTTTCTTATCTTATTTTTTCCCTATTCCAATTTATTGCTAACAAAAATCTACCCGCAACACGGGACAGGGATGGATGTTCTTTTTTAGCTTTTGCTACATGTAAATCATAATCCTGTATTCCATCAGTACTCCTCGTTCTTCACCGCTTCAAAGCCTATTTGAAAAGATACTTTTACCTTTTAATTCCCCTCTATCTATCATTTAAACCCATTTTTGCTTAGAACTGAGCATTACCTAGAACTGCAAATTATTTTCAAAGAGAAACTGGAAGGAAGATACCATGAAACCACATTTCATATATTATATTAATCAACAGTTAAAAATGTTTTTTACTGGTATTTGCTACTGCCAGTCTCTAATCTTCTAAGAGAGTAATTATTCTGTCATGATGGCCACCACTATCATCTCATGCACGGTATAGCTGCACACTTCAAACTTTGACTAAGCTGTGACTCTGTTGGTTCTAAAATTTACCACTGTTATGGTCAAGGACTTTTTCCACATATAGTTGACTATCATGCTGTCTCTCCCACAGATCTGGAGCATGTGACATGCAGCGTAAGTGCAGAGCTGATCTAAGCTGATACTGATTTTCAGATCAGCTGTAGAATTTCAGTGTCATACTACAAATGGAGTCTCTGCCTCATGAGCCTATGAAAATGTTTTGCAAGCTATGCCTAACTCGTGACTGAAAAAATGGTCTCCTCTGTGCTATTTCATTGCCACCACACAACCAAATGTTTTTGCCTGGGAAGGGAACTATTTCATTACCTTTTAGCATTCATGCAGGCCACCACTCAGTCAGTAAGACTGATACTTGGTCAACATGTGAAAGTTCTTATGGAGCCTTTGCTTAAACTGAAATACTGGTATTTAACCTTCTGCCTGGTGATTTCATCCTTGGGCAGGTCGCTCAGCAGAGAAATTGTGCCTACGTTATCTTGCATTCTTTCTGCTTTTTCTCTATCGCTGTTGCTAGGTGTATTATTTGTTTATTTTAACATCCCAGAAGGCCCAAATTCAGATCAGGGCCATACACGAACATACAGCAAAAGATGATGTTTGACCTGAAGGGTTTGCCATCTGAATAACTAAGACAGAAAAATGGGATATGAAAGGAAGCGTTACGATGCCTCTTTTAGAAGCGGGGAAATAAGGCGTGCTGGAGATCACAAAAGAAACCCTGCAGCTGAGCCAAGAAGTGAATCCAGATCTCTTGAACCGAGTTGCACAAGTTTTTTTGGCCAGGAGTTTAGTAGATCTGAGTGATTTACAAAAATCAGGTCAAACCTTATACAAATTTGCAGCCAGATTTTAAAAATAAAAATGGGATCGAAACATTTGCACATTTCTACAAGTGAAATTCAAATAGATTTTGCAGGTAGGATTCATAAAAGGGTGTAGGTGCTGTATATAAAAGCAGAACAAGGAAGGTGTCCTCACCCTATAGCTTCATGCCTAACACGCACTGCGTTTAACTTCATTTCGTCATTTCTGAAGGCTCTGTAATTGCTTATAGGAAAGGCATTTCCTCTTGGCTGGTTTTGTTAATATCATGCAACCTGTTTGGGAAGCTTTAACTGCATCAAAATATGCATTTAATTCCATTTAAAATTAATTGTAGTTATTCCTGTCATGATTTCCTGAAGTTTTTGAGGGAAAAAAAAAAAATCAGTTCCACATTGACCAAAAGCCTTGCTAAGTTTCTTAAGCCCCAAGACTATCCTTCCCTTCATACCTTTCTTCCCATGCGGAAATTCTAAAATCCTACCTCTAAATATGCTTTGTGAGTTCTAGGGACTAATGGCCATATTTTCACCAAAATTTGAACATTTTATCAATCCACCAAATATTTTTCTCAACATGAGGCAAGTGGTTTTGTACTTTCAGCTTGCCAGTGCACACAGACAACTATGAAGACAATTTCAGCAAAAAGAAAAAAAAGGAAATTTAAAGTTCGATTGATGCATGCTTTCTCCAAAGACGTGGAAATTTTGCCATTTTTAGCAGTGCTATTTAAAACAGGAACTGCAATGAGTATTTTAGGCTCCAGGGTGCCTGCAGTCAGGACTAGGGAGCCACACAGCTATTAATGTAAGCAGACACCCCTCCCCGTTAACCAGAAGACAGCAACTGGGTATATTGTCTTGTGTTTTCAAATCACACAAATAATTATGAGCAAATGCAAAATCCCAATTTTTCCAAGCAACAAACTGGAAATATTGTTGAGGTGTTCCTCTGTTGTAGTCAGCCTTTTACTAATGCTCTTTCGTGTGTGAAGAGTTTCTGTATTTGCCGAGGAGGGAAATCGGCTTTCCCTGAACCACTTTTGTCAGTCTCCAGCTCTATCAGGTGCCAAGTGAAATGCAAGGTTAAAGTGAAATTAAACACAGGTTTCCCTTGGTCGGCATTAGAAAGGCAGTCATCACATTCCTGTCTAATATACCATAGAGAAGCCTCTTTCTGGGATCTCAAAAATAACCGTGCTATTATTGATTAAAACTGGAGAGTTTAGCAGGAACTGCTGTCTGTGGCATCACAGAAACCATAAGTTTTACCGCACCCTCTGGAATTGATGACATTCTAGAATTACACCAGGAGGATGCCCACAAAACATATTTTCCCCAAAAGAGTGATATATTTTCATTCTGAATACCTTGGAATGGGGCTGAGGAAGAGATTCGCTTCACAAATGTATGCTTCTTTCCATTTGTGGAGAAGAAAAGAATCAAAGGATTTTAGCACATTGCCTTATAGTAAGAAATTTTTACTTAGACTGAAACATTTGGATGACTTGTATGGGATATTCCCTGCAACTCTCTGATACAAATAGCTGTCTAAGGGCTAGATTCCACAATGCTTGATAACATCTTTGGAACTGGTTCCAGCCTCCTCCATGATGATGCACACACCCTGCTTTCTAGATTACAACCCACACAATTAAAGCTCTCTTCCTGAGCCACTGCAAGGCTGACCTATTTTCTATATGGACTTAGCTGAAACAATCAACGGGCATAGCCATGCGTAAAGTGCAAGGCATAGCCAAACAGCCCCAAGAGAGGGTTTCAGACAGCTCTGTGCCCCATAGCCCCATGCTGGGATGCAAGTCTTCAGGCATTTTTTCCCTTGCCCTCGGGCAGAGAAAAAGCGGCCTTGGCACTCAAGCAGGGAGAGCACAGCATTCAGTCCACGCTCAGGCAGATACATACGCATAGGAGGAACAGACAGGAGGTCTCGTGAAAGAAGTACCCTCTCAGAAATAACACATAAAGTCACAGCTTGGTTATCATCTAGGCTTAGTGTGCTGCCTGTAAGCAATTAAACTACTGGTGCTGACTTGCATGAGGAGGTGGCTTGTTTGAATACTTCTACTCGCAGGGCACCGTTCTCTTGGAACAGCTACTTCTAGTATGAATATGCAAGAAGAAAATCAATTCACAAGTTGGCTTTGAGTAACACAAAGGAACTAATTTAAGAGCAGTAGGATCGAGAATAATGGCTACCACAATACTGCCGAGTTCGAGGAGCAGGGAAGGTGCCTACAAGTAGCGGTCAGGGTCTGAGCTATGGAAGGGGGCATTTCAATCAAATGAGAATGTTAGTTAAAATACTCCGCAGTTAAATGTGAAAGCAGTAATATTCCTAGCAAGGGCATTGATTCCACTTAAGAAAACTATCATACAATAGGAAATATGAATGAAAGGTAAGTGGAAGTGAATATCACAAAAGACTGTGCTCTGGTAGGGTGAGATTCTCCCAAAGGTTGAAGGCCTGCGGAAGCCCTAAAGCTCAAATTTACTTGGGGTCTGAAGCAATGAACAGGACTTGGTGAGGTCTCTCTATGGTGACGTAAAATTAATCCCTAGAGCACCTATTTGCTCTGACTTAGGTCATGAAGCAGCAGAACAACTGACAGCGGTGAAACCTGCACTCCTACAAAAGGTGAGTAGATGTCAGCTTGCTCCAGACTCTGCATCTACAAAAATAAATAAGCATCCTGTATGAGCTACAGGCCATAAATGAGGAGCCCAAATGACAAGGAGATACTAGCACTGACCCAAGAGTGGCATCACCTGAGTAGGACAACCGAAAAACTCGAAGAACACCATGTTACCAAATGAGTAGCAATCAATACCTGTGCTACAAGTAAAAGGCTTCATCAGAGATATTAACATGGTCTTTTCAATTGGTTCATAGCAGGTGGATCTATAAGCAAAAACCTTACAAAAAAACCTGCTGTCTCTAGCAAATTTTGCTGCCTTTATTACAAAAAAAAAATTTCATTGTTTAGGCCCCAGCTAGAAGCCCTAGCCCGAAGCCCTAGCCCATTTCTGCACATGCTTAAATCCTATGGGAATTTAAAAATTACATAGATACTACTATTCTGTTCTGAACAGTGTTGCTTTCTTGAACAAAGACTTACGCCCTGAACACTGACTTAAAAATATACTATCTGTTCAATGATAAACTTGAATCTCTACTGCTGGTACAGCTAGTCATGCAAGACTTGCTGAATATATTACATATATATATTAGAGCCATATCTCAGATGCTCAAAACATGCTGAAAAGCGTATTCAAAGAAATGTCAAATGTGTGATTTGGTTTAATTTAAATTTCAAGTGCTAAAAACCTTAATTGCAATGCTAAACATCTAAATAAATGCAGCGAGTTTAATAACCACTTAATAACACTTTAATAAATAGACAATAACAATCTTTAAAAAGGAAATAGTACAAAATGTGCAAGGAATTCCAGCAAAGAAACTCTACTGGCAGCTCTCCATGGCTCAATTTTCATTTGCTAATAAAATGTGCAAGCTGGAACGTAACGATTTCTAAATATAATTACAACAAAATTCCTTAAAACATGTCCTGTAGTTTCCAATAACTATTTTAAAAGACTTCTTTTTACCTATACTGAACTTTTCTTAAACGAAGAAGTTTGCATAAGAAAAGGAAACTCGCTGCTCGTCTACACAGTAGATACAAAATACGGCCAGTACCTTCTAATACGTATTTCCTTGTTGATAATTTAGACTGTTGTGTCTGTTTCCTTAGATTACTGAGGTGCTTGATTTTTTTTTTTTTTAACGAAGATATAATTTACTAAGATAAAATTTACAACATCTTTTGGTTTAACAACTCATTTCAGCTAAAAGGAAAAGAGCTGTATTTGCTACAAACTCTACCTTGACTTCTTGGATTGCTTATTTTGAGTCTCAGTATTTTTTTTAAGAATTTCAAACAGATGGCATTTATCTTCGTAATGGCTGTGATATTTTACCTTTTATTACATGACATAACCAGGTTTTGACTGCTACTGATGTTTTGAGTATTATATTTTATTATAAACTCTTAATTGTGTTCTGATTTCACTATGGGATCTGTTTTGAAACAGACTGTCATAGGATGGTTAAAGACAGATTTTTTTAAGAAAGCATTAATCGATAAGACAAATATACAAGACTTTAGTACTTACTTTTATGGACACAACATTAAAGACTAACCTTGACTTCTCATTTTTAACGGTTCCTCGAAAACTTAATTGATATAATTTAAGTGAATACTCAGCAAGTGAAGCAGTGGGAGAGGGGATGGCGAGCCATTTCATTGATAATGTCAAAAAAGGGTAAAAAACCCACTGTAGAACTAAATTCCTTACTTTCTCCTCCAATGTTTGCCTCATGATCCTGCACTGTCATGGCTCGTAATAGCTGCAAGCTACGTAATTCCACGGAAAAAAAAATACAGCTGAGAGATCTCAAGATGTGATTTCCTTCTCTCTCCTTCCTTACTTTTCCTGCCTGCTTTAGATCAGCATGATTTCAGCAATTACTTTTCTCTTCTGAGAATGTGGAGCATAAAGTCTTTTATATCACCATTACAGCATTCTCATGCTTCCTTACAATCACCTAGTTCATTTAAGGTTGTTGCTATTGGCAAAGCAAAGAGAATAGTCATCAGGGTTGCAGAATGTATGGCCATATGTAGCGCCCCAAGAGCAACACAATCCAAGCAAGAAGCTTCTGTACATTAAACAGAACTTCCCATGCTTGCATTTGTAACGTATTTGCATGCATTCTCTGGTTGCTTAAATTGCTTAAATTCTCTGATTAATTATGTAAAATAGTCTGTTACTGGAATCTCTTTCCAGCATGGGCTGTCACCACCTTTTGCTCCTAACCCTCGAAAAGCAGCAGACCCATTTATGCGATTTAAAGTGTATGCTTCCTTGCGCCTACTTTCTGTAGTTTGGAAACAAATCACCTTAATCATAACTACAAGAAAAGGGAGTGGCTCCCTTGGGAGTTTTGTCTTAGGAAAAACTATACGATTAGACCATTTCCAAATAAGTAAAACACTTTGTTCTATTCATAGAAAGAGAATTAAACTCTTACACTTGTTGTGAAAAATTGCTGTTACATTTTTCTGTAACTGTAGTCTGAGACTTCACAATGGAAAATCTGAGTGAATAAAAATTTCTTTTTTCCTACTCGTATTTCAACTATGAAAAGGCTTACCCTTTCTCTTTAGACCAACCCGTATGCAGCACAGCGTAACCTGTAGTCCGGTGAAAGTGCATAGCCCAAATACAGCATTACAGACAGTTCATTTCACCGTAATACTCATTTTTAGTAATACTGCATCCTTGCTTAGGACTTTTTTCCTGTTAATTCATCCTTCAAACTTAGAAAGCCATCTCACCACATAGACAGAATAAGCGACCAGCTCTGAAAATAGAGCCATTTTAGGAGCAGCATTAGATGAAGCTTGAGAGAGTACATAAGACGTATAAAAGGACTCCTTTACATCCGAGAGAAAAACTTTCCAAGTGTCCCATGTTTATACACAGAGATGATTTTATAAAGGGACTACTAGGCCTAGGCTAGTAATGGTCACTGAACTTCAGCCACAGAAACAACTCCACCCACTCTGAAAAGGAATTACAAGCCTAACGTCTTGAAAAAATAGGAAGATTAGTGGAGCTAAGCAAATCGACTGAAAAAGCAAACTGCCAATCATAATGAACACAACACAGTTTGGGGTTTCATTTATTCTTCTTAGAAAAAAAATAATTGGAATAACAAATTCCAACCCGAAGTTATTGTTAGAGCATCGAGTATGTGAGTGTGAAGTGCAACGACACGAATTACTCTGAAAACCAGGTAGGAACCCTTACCTAAGTATCATGCAGTAAAGCTAGTGTGAATGGGTGTAATAGCTCGACGGGCACCAGCAGTTAGCAAATTCTTAGAAAGCCTCACAATGCACAAAGGCCGCCGAAGTACCCCTCGTGGCTGAAGCCCTCAGCGAGCTCCCGGATCGCTTCCAGCCCCGAATCGCTAGGTATTTCGCTCAAGACCATATTTGGCTCGGGGCACGGTGCAAACGGGGCTCGGGGTGCCGAGGGGAGGGGGCTTCCCGCGCCCACCCCCGCCCCCGCCGCCGGGGCTCAGCCCCACACCGCACGGCC
>WAAD01004385.1:22465-40528 GCA_013389945.1 Fregata magnificens
GCCGCCCCGGCCGTGCGCCGTTCCCCGTCTTCGTGCGGCACCGCGCGGGTTCCGTACCGAGAAACGCCGGTTCGCGCGGAGTCGGGGGGTTCCCTTTGCAGCTCCCGCGCGAGCGGGCGCCGGTGCCGTCAGGGGCTGCGAGGCGTTGCCGTCGCCGATGTCTTTTCCGCACGAGTATCCTTCCACATACGCTTCAGTTTGAAAATGGGGCGCTGCCATGTTTGGTTTATTTGCACGTTTTCTACCGCGGCTTTGCTGTACTTGTTGGTAGCGGTAGTCTGTGCGAGCCATGATATACACACTGCTACTGGCGCTTTGGAGTGCGACTAGTACGACTAATACATTATAGCTAATGGCTAAGCAGGGACAGAAGGGAAACGATACCTTTCCAAATAAGCCCAGAAAACAAGAATCATTCGAACGACTCAGGATATCGGAGAGCCAAGTTCAATTTAGAACACAAATTCTTAAAACGCTTTTTATAGAGTTGCCCGGGTCTGAAATCATGCTCTTAATTCTTGCACGTCACCGCTGAAACGGGACGACGACCGCGCATTTTTTAAATCTTCACAAATGCCATAGTGTGTTCAGAGTGTTTTCACTGTGGAAACATCGGACGGTTTTTGGAAGCCCAGAGTCAGAAATGGTTCTTTTGTTGGACTTGAACAATTAACAGTGACTGGTCACAGTAGGGTTAGTTGCCTTATCAAGTCACAAGGAAGCAAACAGAAGTTTTCACCGAGAAAAACAGCTGTTCTAAGCTGAAGGATGAGTTTGGAGGAGCACCGTACCTACACGGCAAGAGAAGAAAGGGTATCATTTCTTGTAGCTCACTGTTGTACCTTAACAAGCTAGCGTGGAAGAGGGAGTTGAAATCAACCAAAGCAAAAGCAGCACATCTCCAGGTGGTTCTGAATAGACCAGCTTTACACAAGAGAGGGTGAATGTTTTGTTGCCTCCTTGACTGTCAGAACTGAAAAACGGTTTAATAAATACATCTGCTTTGCACCACGCTTCCCTCCCTGCGGTGTTAAAAGAAGAGAAACCTGTCAGCTAGAGTAAAGAACTGATGATTTCCTTCAACCACCGGTTAGTCAGCTGAAAATAATCTGCCAAAGCCCATTTTGTTGCCATTTCCGAAGTTATTGACAAGCAATGTGAAGCTTAATTGAGTGCTAGATAGTCTAGGATGTTGTGTACCTCATAAAATTACTGTATTAATAGCTAATGTATTGATGCAGTCTCTTGCCTTCAGAAATGCAGATTAGTCTCAAGGCAAGGCGCGGTCTTGCTAACGTTTGCCCTCACCTGCAAACTCCCCTAACTCTTGCTGTTCAGTCTCACTTTTCTTGCCTCAGGCAACCAGCTTTTTCTGTAAAAAAAAGCAGAACCAGCTTCTGAGCAACTGATATAAATGAATTCCATTATCAAGTTTCTGTACCAAAAAGGAGTAAGAGCTTCTGTTGCACAGAGAATGCCCACTCCAGGATGCGCTGTGCAAATTTAGATATGATGATCGCTGCAGTGTAAACCTGCTGTGCCCAGTGCGACAAATTAATGCTAGGCAAGAAAGGTGAATTTGGACCTTTGGTGAGTAACTGGATCATCAGCACGCAAAGGTCTCCCAGAGCCTATTTATCGTATATATTATATACATACATATACACACACATATATATACTATATTACATGTAATGATGGATGTATAATCAAATATAAGGGCATCATAATTCAGAGCATAATTAGCACTCCTAAACTGCCATTTACTGGCATCTGCTGTATTTAAATCAAGCTCTCAAAATCAGATGTCTTCAAAGAAGCACCTCTCAAATTTATCATCTCCCCCGTGGCAACTGACATTTCTGAAAATACAGAAAGCTGCAGCCCAGAGCTGTGGTGCTGAGCAGCTGATGGCTCAGCCTTGATGGCTTCAGGCACCAGCACTGTAGGACTGGAGGTGCTGGCAGATCACAGAACTGCAGAAGGGCTGAGGTTGGAAGGCACCTCTGGACTTCAGCTAGTCCAACCCTGCTGCTCAAAGCAGGGTCAGCTAGAGCACGTTGTTCAGGGCAGTGTCCAGTCAGGTTTTTAGCATGTCCAAGGATGAGGAGTCCACAACCTCTGTAGGCACTGGTTGCGGTGTTTGACAACCCTCACAGCAAAAAAGTTTTTTCCTGTGTTTAAATGGAATTTCCTGTATTTCCGTTTGTGCCCACAGCCTCCTGTCTTTTCACAGGATGCCACTGAGAAGAGTCCAGCTCCCTCTTCTTTTCTCTCCCATCAGATATTTATACACGTGGATAAGACCTCCCTGACCCTCCTCTTCTCTAGGCTGAACAGTCACAGCTGTCTCCACCTCTGCTCATATGTCAGGTGCTGCTGTCCCTTAATCATCTTAGTAGCCCTTTGCTGGACTCCTGCAGTAAGTCCATGTCTCTCTTGTACTGGGGAGCCCGGACCTAGACCCAACACTGCAGATGTGTTTCACCAGAGCTGAGTAGAAGGGAAGCATTACTTCCCTCCACCTGCTGGCTGTGCTCTTCCTAATGCAGGCCATATAATGTTTATTGCAGCCCTAACGATAGTATTTGCATTTATCACTGACAGTAGAAATAGCATTGCTGCAACTCTGCAGTGCTCCACTTCAGCTAGTAGTCCATTTGGCTGTAGTACTGTGTTCATTTAGGTTTTCAGCTTTTGAATCCAATCTGGTCAACCAGAGTCCTCATGGACTCTGGCGCAGTTCACCTCTAGTTTGTGGATTGTTGAACCCCGGAGTGATGTGGCTATGCTGTGTGTCTTTTTTCAAGGCATGGGCAAACTTCGTTCTTGCCTTAACTATAATGCTTGGCTTTGTAGCTTTGATTTTTTTTTTTTTTTTTTTTGCATCATGTTTCTTGACTGTAATTGTAATTTCTACTCCACTCCATAATGATACATTTTCAGTATTGCCATTCAATGACATTTATTGGAGACTCACATGAGGAACACATTAGCTTTTCATTCCAGTGCAGAGGAGGGGCACATGACACAGAAAGGTGACAGTCACCTGATCCATGGCACTAGTAATCAAAGTAGGTTTTACGGAGCAAGAAGTGGCAATTATTCCTGAAGGCGGATGAGTATCTGAAAACCTAAAAAAATTTGTATCATACACCGTATCTTTTTAAGAGCCTTCTAAGATCAGTCTAAGTGCCAAAATGTGTGCTGCCAACTGAAGAGTTAATTTAGTTTTGCACTATCTAAAATACATCTGAACCGAGATTAACTGTGGGGTTTGGATACCTCTGCCACCTGGTTAGTATCCTTTTATCGCTTTACTTGTTCTTGCTATAGGGAGTCGAAAACACTGTGGAAAACTTACTACCACTGATGTGCCTGAAGGCGTCTACTGAAATTCTTATTAAGATTATATCAAATTCAGAGGAGGTTTCAGTGATTTAGCCATATCTAGCTCAATTTGTCCCTTTCTGGACAATGTTGAATCATCTCAGTTAGAAATTACTTATCCTTAAGACTCAGAAATACCCTCCTCAGGAACATGTGTCTTGCTGTTTGGAAATATACCGCATTTCAAAAGGGCACCAATATTAAAATGTTTTCCCTTCGCCCTTTTCCCCTGAAAGACTCCTTTTCAAATAATACATGTCATATTCTTACTGTTACTCAGCTTTGGTCAGTCTACATTTTCACCAAAGAAAGTTTTGTGCAGAGTTTCAAGCCTGCCTTGAAGAAGGGTTTTGTTTCAACGAATGAAGGTTCCCCCGTTCCTTCATAGACTTCATACCACATGCAAGCAAGCTGTTCTGGAACACAAGATTTCTGAGGATCAAAAGGATTTTTGTTGCTGTTGCAAGTTTTCTTGTTAAACTGCTGTTTCCTGAAGGGCAGGCTAGATTTACTGCGTGTCCTCTGACAATATGACTGTATCTCGTATAGAAAGACAATTTTGTGAAGTTCTTATAGTGATTTACCAGGGAGAGTCACAGAAATATTGCAAAGGTTCTAGCAGCAGCGACAGATAAACAGGATTCTCTTCTCAGCCTTCATCTTCATTGGAAGTCACAGGTAGTCAGACTTCCTGTGGAAACACCTTCCTGCCAGTTGGATTTGCTTTCTTGCCCGACATTCTTATTTTCAGTTGGAAGATGGGTGTAATGCCTGTTTGTACTGATCAAGTCTTAATACTTCTTTTTAGACAAGAAAGCAGTGATACTTGACCAGAGGATAAATTTATTTCATTTCCGAAGTCATATTAGGAAGCTCTCAACTTAAATACAAGTTCCAGCTTGGGTAATCGCAAACTCTTTGCATCCTCCTCTAATTTAAATTGTTATGGCATCCTTCCTGTCCCGAGTGAGCTGTTATGAAATCTTTGTCATGAGTTTTACTAAACATTGGCTATGCCTATGCTGTGTGATCCGGAATAATTTTTCAGCTCCCTGCTCCAGGTGCGTGCCCCAACAACACCCTGACTTTGTCTTGGACAAGCTCTGCAAATGCATTCTTTTCCATTTCCATTCAAAGGAAGCCTAGGCAGGCAGGCAGGCGGCAGGAAAGCAGCTGCAGAGTGCTCCGAAAGGGAGCACAGAGCTCAGGGAATTAAGGAGTGCAGGAGGCAAACACCATAAAGTGCATTTACGCGGCAACAAGTTTTAGCCTTTTTCACATTTTATCTTCAGATTAGTGAATTGATTCCTGGAAGTACAGGGATTCGACTCTAGCAAAAGTTTTGGTACTTCTTGCTATGTAAGAAACTTGATATATAAATATTAGATTATTCATCTATTCAATGCTTTTCTGACAGCCAGGCAAGACACAGCAATATTAGACAGTGGTGGAAAACTTGTGCTGAGACAATGTAGCCATTCCAAACTGATTTCCCTGCTATTTAACAGCCTTTCACTGATACTGTCAGTTATTATACAGAACAAATATTTATTTCTAAACTGCTCTGTTTTGAGAAATGTTTGTTTTATGTACTGTAGTCCACTGCTGTAATGCTACCCTTTCTCCACAGTCTGAATATCAGCTTATTTCAGCTGGTAAAGTGATGTGAGAAGAAAAAAACCTGTGCACAAGATGGCAATCACATCTGAGGTGCTGATTTTATCTGCTGTCTTAGCAATATTGAAAATAAGATCAAGTATTATTCTTGTGCATAACGGTAGTTCTCATTCAATATTTCAATCTCTGATCTTCTAAATTAGATAAAGTTGCATAATTACATCATTACAAAAATTACGCATTCACTTTTTGTTAAGGAGATTGTTTGCATCGTGTCAAGTACAATGGGTTCCAGTCATTTTTTACATGTTTGGATGCTATGAGAGTACAAATATATGCTAAGATCCAACTTTCTATACACATAATCTCTTCATTTTCTATAGACATAATTGCTCATAGAAACATTCTTGAGCGAATTCATGAAGCTTCTCTTTTGGATACTGTTTTGCAAACATCTGGATCCACTCTTGATTTTGTGGGAAACTATCATGAGTAATTAAAGGGACTTTATTCCAGAAATCCTTTTGTGTCAAAAGAAAATAGAACACAGTACTGAATCATCATCACTGAGAAAGCACGAGCATTGTTTGCAAATAAAATTAGGTTGACCTCCATTGTTCTAGTCACCTACCCTGGCAAACGCCTACTGACCGTACTGTAAACAGGGTAGGGTTTCTTGTTTTCAGTGTTTGTTCCTGGATCATTTTAGTTTGAAACCTCTTAGCTTGGTTCACATGGAGTTAAAATGAATGGGCTGCTTACAGAGCAAAGGTATTATCATCGACAGAATCTAGCTCTCAGCAGTTGTTACTGAATTCTGGAAATTTTGAATAGGCTCATCATACTGCAAAGAACTGATTGGGGCTGGCTTTCTATTTCAGCAGAAAAAGCCTGCAACCCCCCCTCCCCACCCCATTAAACTGTGTTCTTTAATTTTAGTAAATGCAAATAAATACTGAGCTACAGTGACCTCATTAACCTCAGTTCATCTAGTCACAGAAATCATGGCTAGATAATGGAAACCTAGCTCAAAATTCATATGGGGAAAAAAATAATAATTCAGTCTTTTTGCAGGTTATTATTTTTGAGAAAAATAGAAAAATACCAAAGAAGGATCCTCTTTCTGACACGACTTCTCATGTGGACTATGCACATGCAGGCAGTCCTATTTTCTTCTCTGGGAGCACTCAAGCAAATGGGAACTGCACTCTCAAGGAGTTTCCTGTAGTTTTCCTCCTCTTGCCTGTCAGATCTTTCCTTTTTTCCCTTTTACTTCCCTGCTCCCCACCCCCCTCCAATTCACCCATCCCTTTTTTTTCCTCTTTTACTTCCCAGCAGTAGTGCTGGCTACTGTCAGATAACTTTCCTCTTCTTTCATTGCTTCTTTCATTGCTTCTTCATTTCCATTTTCCTTTTCTGGTAAGGAATAACACATTTATTGTAGGGAGATAGAAAAGGATTGGCTTACAGAGAACTGACAAAGGAATAGCAGCAGCAGCAGCAGAGCACTTTCTATGAAATAACACCAGGAAAAAGTTATTCCAATAATCTTTGTGAAGCCCAAAGCATTGTGCCAGCTGAGCACTGATGGTGTAAGAACAACCACATATTAATTAGTTCAAGACTGACTACAGATGAAAGTGTATTATCACCTGAATTTGACACGTTAGGCACATTAAGCTTTGATTTTCTACAAAACAAAATGTTGATTTCTCCCCACCCTCCCCAAATACATGTGTATCTTTCCCTCATTCTAAGACTTCCTAAAGTCATTTTTAATATGTCCCACATCTTGTCAGAAACCTTCTGTTTTATGTTAGGCATGAACATTTGTCATTTTCCCTTCACCTCACACTTGTATTCATCACAAAGAAGTAGTTCTTTGCGGTGCATATTGTCCTATAATGAGCCTGACACTCCTTTTGTTCTGCAGACCTTTCCATGGAATAAGTCTATGAGTAGATTCTTTGTATAAAATCAGTACAAAGTAACACTTACGCTCTCAGTTTTGAATAATTAAATATGATAATAAGACAACAAAAGAAGGAAATCTGAAATTGACTTAATATAGTGACTAGAACCAGAATAAGGAAAAGAGAAAAGAAGCCAAGTCCTGAAAAGCCAGAAGAAGAGCTACCTGGCAAAAGATAAAAATATAGGTAAGAAGAATAAAAAAATGTGAATAGTAGTGAGAGCAGCATCACTTGAGTGATTTTATTCTTCTGCCTCTGAATTTTGAATTCCATACACATTAGCTGTTCTATGAAAATTTCCACTGCTAGGTTACACCAAGTGCGACTGCGCCTGCTGCAAGATAGCCAATAGTAAAAATACGTCCCTGCGCTGCCTAGGCTTGTACTGCCAAAACTGCTGCTCACAGAGTTAATGGGGAGAAATTCAAAGTCTGGTATGTAAAAGGTCCTGAAAGTTAGAGCTCTATGTTAGAGGAGTTTTGCACAGCTGGATCATGCATCCTTAAAACTGAAGTAAAAAAATCCTTCAGCCAGCAGACTAAAAGGCATTCTTCCTCAAATAGTAAAGATCATATGCACCTGTTGTTAGCCTCATCACTTCCCCTAGTACTTATTTAGTATCATTAGGTTTAATGTGATTTTCTTGAGGGAGCTCCTTAGGTGAAAAATATTAAGAAAGTGAGGTGAAAAGTGTATTTTATTATGTTTGTAATATTTTCAAATTATGTACTCTACACTAGCAACCAGGAAAATACAATGTATGTACATGGTCTTACAGACACATGCACCAATGTTCACTTTCCTCCTGCACACCCAGATGCTGCCACCAGGATCACCCTGTGACATTTCTTGTAACAGAACCACAGCTCCTTTACCTCAAATCTGAATTTAAAAAATCTTCACTTTAAAACCTGTTTTTAAAGTGAGAATGTGGAGCATGGAAAGACCTTCTATTGGGTATTCTGTGAGGGTTTGTTCTGTTCACGGTGGGTTTAGGTGTCTGGGTAAGTAAACGAGGCTGGGAAGTTGGCTGATCTTCCCCCTAAGGAAATGAGCCCACTGTATAGCTATCATAGGCAGCATCACCACTGACTAAGTTATTTACAAAGCTATGGATTTTTCAGTTAGCAAGACACTATATAAATATCATTGTAGCTTAATTAGTATCATTCGTAGGTGGTATGTGAAAGCTTGTCTCTTTACAAATGCTTTCCTAACCTCAGAAGTGTATTTAGTTATCTTTCCTGATTAGGAAAAACACAATCACATGCCACAAAACCAACAATCAAAAGCCAAGGCAAAAAAAAAAGTGTCGATGAAGTTAAAGATAGTTTTATGATCCTGGTCTGTCCTGGTCTTATTCGGTTTGATTTTTTAGTAAAAAGACTTATTAATAGACCTTTCCAGCACATATCCAAATAAGGAAAAATGTTTCAGGACCAGGGAGAAAGCATTCAAAAAGATTGTTTACCTGCCATCCTTTCTAAGAAAGACACTTAATTTAGTAAGCCTTAGAATGAAGAATCACTTCAGAGGTTCTGGAGGTGGTGGTTCATCTGTTTGAATAGCTGCAGACAGGAACAGCAACGTGACCTTGGCAGTGATTTAATTTTTTATTTTTCAGTTTTTAATATGTAATTTAACTACAAATGTAATTAAACCATAAAAGTTTCATTTTATTCAAATCTACAAATGCATATGTCTTGAATGCCATTTAGAAAATAATTCTGCACTTTCTAAAAAAGTTATAATTCTGATAACGAGTGGGCTGCTGAAAGCATATGAGAAGAGATAAGGGCAGGCAGCATACAATGAACCTGAAGCTACCCCTTCCAAATGGGAAGACACTGGCTTTACAGATGTACTGTTTTTCACTCCTCCTGATATCTCCTCATTGTGCTGGTTTTGGCTGGGACAGAGTAAATTTTCTTCATAGTAGCTAATATGGGGCTCTGTTTTGGATTTGTGCTGGAAACAGTGCTGATAACACAGGGATATTTTGTTATTGCTGAGCAGTGCTTACACAGAGTCAAGGCCTTTTCTGCCTCTCACCCCACCCCACCAGCGAGTAGGCTGGGGGGGCACAGGAAGCTGGGAGGGGGCACAGCCGGGACAGCTGACCCAACTGGCCAAAGGGGTATTCCACACCATAGGACATCATGCTCAGCATATAAAGCTGGGGGAAGAAGAAGGAAGTGGGGTACGTTTGGAGTGATGGCGTTTGTTTTCCGATGGAGCCCTGCTTTCCTGGAGATGGATGAACAGCTGCCTGCTGATGGGAAGCAGTGAATGAATGCCTTGTTTTGCTTTGCTTGCGTGTGCAGCTTTTGCTTTACCTATTAACCTGTCTTTATCTCAACCCACGAGTTTTCTCACTTTTACTCTTCCGATTCTCTCCCCCATCCCACCGGGGGGGAGTGAGCGAGCGGCTGTGTGGGGCTTAGTTGCCGGCTGGGGTTAAACCATGACACTCAGCTACAAGCAAGTAATTCCTTGATGAGTATAAAATTTTGTATCACAGAGCAATAGTAATTTATGTAGTAACATACATAATTACATAAATAGTACTTTACGAAGTACAGAGCTCTGTAACTTCCTGAAAGTCGACATATAGAGCCTGCTTTAAGTTATACTCAATATTAACCACCCTATTACAAAATTACAGGAATCAGGGATCAGTGGAAGTGTCAGAACTGCCATACTGGAATTATTTTTTACAGTTGGTCTATGCTGACTTTGAGCACAAAATTTGCTTGTGTTGATGTACAGAATGGCTACACCTTATGCTCAGATCCGAACTGTTTGGAGCTGGTGCTGTTGGAAAAGAGATTTTTGTGTTGATGGGTTTTGGTCATATACTAAAATAACTAAAACAAAAAATTTTCTAGAATAGGTTGAGAATTTTCATCCACTTCTTTTCTCCCCAGATATTCTATGCTTAATTTGTACCATTTGCTCACATTTTTAAGTTCTTTGTAACTACTATGTGAGTTTTCCTAGTTAACATAAGATTGAACTAGGCAACCTTACAAGCCAGGTTACTTGTGTGTGGTGGAAACATGCCTAGAATCAGATTATCATTTAAATAGTATATTCCCAATCCTATCCTATGCTGAGGAAAAAGCCTGACAAAATCTGCTCTTCCTGTTCATATAGTGTACACTTCCAGTAGCCAGTTTTTTGTTCCTTTACTCACCTGCACAGATAGTCAGTCCAGTTTCTGACCAAGTCCATAGTGATTGGATTATTTATAACTGCTTATAACTGTTCATGGGTAAAAAAACTATCTGCTTGCTGCTTTCAGGAATGAGCTGAAAAATTGAAAATGTACTGTAATAATTTTTTTTCCTAGCAGCCACAGTTTTAGAATTTTCAAAACTGAGATGTTATTTCGTTGCTTCCTTTCTTTTAATCTTAATGTTATCACAGAGCTCACAATAACAAAGAGATCTCAAGATGAGACAATTCATATGCATGAGACATTCTAAGCAGGGGTCAAGTTTCCTCCACCTGCTTTAATTCTATTTCAGTCATATATATCACCTCAGTGTATAAACTGCTGCTGTCCCGCAGGTGGTTTTGTCACTTGTGATGCAAAACAGTCTCTTTTTAATGTCTCTCTAACAGTGCTAGAATAACAGGTGATGGTGTCCTGTTGTAGAAATCCATATGTGGGAAACTTCTGAAATAGATTACTAGACTCGACTATGGTGTGCAGTTTTGTATCTTCCTCTCTGTGAGGGTGTGGGTCTGTAAAGCAACAGCTGAAATGACTAACTGACTTCAGCAGGAATCTCAAAGCATCCAAATGGACTTCCTGCCTTGGGTCCGAGCATGACACTGACTTATTCACACACAGAGTAATAGCAGGTGGTATTCACATATGAGCATATTTGAAGTAAAACATTCACAGGTGGGTGAATTTGAAATAAAGGTGCGAAAGATGTTTGATGACTGGAAAAAATAATGGAAAAATATATGCAGCTAGCTACATTCTAGTTTTAGATCTTAATGTGTATGGGGAGAAAAAAACCCACAACTATGTTCTTAATTATCCTGTGACTTCTGGACTTCATTATTCTATGACTTCTGGAAGGAGTGAGTACTTGAGACATTCCGGTGAAAAAGTTAATATCCCTTGGTAATGAACCAAACTGGATGGAACAATGTGTTGTCTTCCAACCAAAATATAAAAGATCTATTTTTTTAAAACAGCATCAGAAAAAAACCCCCAACATATCCAGTCTCCTGTTTCCATTAAACTGTTGGTCCCCATTAAACTGTCAGTTGTATTTTTAACATGCAAGTTACTTTATTATCCAGGGCATTTTGTCAACATTAAAAGTGATAGCTCAGTGTCGGATCCCATATTCAGAATAAAGACGCAGCAGAAGCATACTGGGGGATGCTTGTTCATCACTATGAACTGTCTGTGGCTACAGAGAGTAGGATATGTGTGTGGAAGGACTACTGTCAATAATAGCTTCCTAAGAGATGTACAGAAATGCAGCGAGATACAACAGCCTACTGTGTTTTGTATTGTACCTCTTGCTGTACCTGTGGAATATCAGTCAGAGAAGGACACCGAGTAACAGGCTTATATATATAATGGAATCCTTGCTACTTGCTTGATTACTTGTTATGATAAATTGTGAAAGAACTAAATGAATTTTAAGGTACAACAATAAAATCACTAAAAATCCTAGTTCAAAGAACACTTCAAATTTTTTCCCTGGTTGTCTTGTTCCTAATTTTGGAAAATATCAGGAGGGCCCCTGAACAAGGGGAAGGAAAAGAGGGTGGCTATACATTTGAGAAATATTTTTAAATAATCAACCTATATTATAGGCGAGACTTCACAAACAAATGACAAATGAGGAAACCAACCAGTTCTCAAAAGTAAAAAGTAAAAAACCGTTCATCCCTGTCTGTGAAGATTTACTCCATAGCTACAGTTTTGTATGTTATCCTGTCCTATTTTAAATTTTAAATAAGATTGCCATCGCTGTTTTTGCAGTGATTGCTACCGGATGTGTCAGAAACTGATGTTTGCCATAAATGGTTCAACTCGAAGATCTTAAGGGTCTTTTCCAACCTAAATGATTCTATGATTCTATAAATGCCATATTTGTATCTGTGCTCTAATTTTTTTGTGTAAAATGTGCATTTTAAATCAACTAGTCTGTTTTATCCATGCCCTGAATCAAACCCAGCAGAAACTTAAAAGGATACTATTTTGCTGTCTTAATATCTTGATAGGATCAAGGTAAGGGCAGAATTTGAACCAGTTAACTGTAGCTAGTGGAAGAAGGACTAAAATAAATGCAAATAAACCTATCAAAAATGTATAATTGAAATGTACGAAATGTGACATATATTATTATAGGAATAGTATGCAGTCAACAGGTTTCCAAGCAAAAAGGGGACAACATGAAATGAGATTTTTGAGGGGATATAGCATCTTTTACTAGGAACGTATCAATTTCTATAGATAAATGGAAAAGTACACAAAAACGTATTTCAGGCCAGAAGGCAAATGAGGTCAGCATCCACAAACCTTGCAGGCCTACTCTGTTCACATGCAGCTTCCATGCCTCTTGTCCAAAAATCTCTCACCTGAGTCTTGGAATGATGAATTAGTTTATTAACTTTGGTTTTGGTTCAGTTAATATATTTTCCCATGCTCCATTGAAATAGATTATATGCTTGAGATTGCATTTTTTTTTCTAGTTAAAATAAATCCAGCAGAAAAGTACATTTAAAAATGTAATTATCCTCTTCTATGGGAAATATATTACTTTGTGAAATAGACAATTTAATATACTAATTGAATTGAAGCATTGATGGGGCCTGTTTGAGAGCTTATTGTGCAATTTCAAAAGGACTCTATTGAAAGAGAGATAAAGGCTTTTAGTCATGAGCAAAAAAATTTATTTTTTTCTTCAGCATCTAGGGTGGCAGTACTCTTTTATACCTGTCATATTCACATCTGTGTTTAGGAGAGCATTGCACAAAACATTCAGCTTAGCAGAGTGAGGCAAGCTCTTTTATGAACATTAACAAAAGAGACATCGAGATGAATACAGCACATACCTGGGAAGAACCCCCTGGAACTTTTTGAAGTGATATCTCTTGAGTGTCAAGCTATTTTTTGACATTTGGCCCCAAACATCTAGCCACTGACATTACTAGGTCTATCCACAAACATGGAGTTTAACGTAGTATTTGAAGAGTTTGTCAGTGAAGGAGATCAACACAAGTCTCTTTCACCTAACAAGACTACTGTAACTTTCAAATTTTGGCTCTTCATTGAAGCCCCTAGAGAATTAAAAGAGCTAATTGTTATAACCGTCAAATATATTATCTCTTAGTATCCCATGCATTAATAGAAGATCTTTGAATTTAAAATAATTATTATATTAGCTTAACAAGAAAAATATTTTAAATAGCATGTTAAATTTTCTTAAATTACTCATATTGTCTTCTGGTTCTCAAATAAAAAGTGAGATTTAGGTGTAACCTTTGACTTCAGAATTGCAGGCTAAACCAAAAACAATGAAATAACAAAACGCTGTGAAAGTTTAACAATAAATGTTGTTTAAAGGGCATGTGCCTGCTAATCTCTGAAATTTAAGAAACTTTGTGTGTCTTACCTATAAAAGAATACTAGGTTTTATGGAAATTACTCATTACCTAGTGTGTGAGTCATGGCTTATGTTTCTGTAAGTAACAGAAATTTTTGACCCGTAGAATCTTTATTATCAATGCTATACCAGAAAAAAAATATAGTATCAATGCCAGAGCTTTGGTTGAATTTAAAAGGACACAGATTTACTAGAAGCAGAAAAAGTAGAAATTAAGCAGAACTGACAGAAAATGGGAAGTGTGAAAGGGAGGGAGGAGCAGAAATAATTCTGAGTATTTTTAGTTCTGCTCTTTGATCTCCTCTATTGACTCTGTAAAATACCACGAGCAGAAAAATCATGTATAAAGTTTCACAGAAAGAAGAAAGCAAGCGTAGGTTAAATACAGATAAAACGCGTAGAGGGGATTTATCACATTTTTTACTTCCTGGTGTAGTTAAACACATAGATAGACATCTTTGGAAATGGTTTTGATAAATGGCTGCTTAATACAATTTTATCGCCACTGAACTTCTTGTTCATTAGAAAAGCTCCATCTCTAACCTCCTGAGAGAACAACGTATAGGCAAACTACTTTTTAAACATGATTAGGGAAGGACACTCAATAGTGTAATAAAAGTTTAGGAAACACAGTTGTGTATCTGAGGCAAATCCTATCTTTTTACAATGCAGCGGAGTGGTTTGATCACCTGACTGTGACTGCCCCGTTCCTGGCTGGTCTCTTCCCCTCCTGCCCTCCCTTGCCTTGGACCTCTCAAGGCTCTACCCATGAGAGGAAAAGTCACTAGATGTACTTCTTTACTGGCCTTTCACATGGATGGGTTGTTTAAACCAGACCTTGCTCAGTAAATTGCATGTGCTGCTCCTCCAACCTACATCTGTACGGACATCTTTCTTCTCATCTGTAGCTGCTTCAGGTTCTTGTGACAACAACAGCACTTGTTTGCATAGCAGATCAGCTTTAGGAAAGCATTCTTTGTATTTCCATATGATTTCCGTGTTCCAAAAGGTGATTCACTGTGTCCTACTCTCATATGCATAGACTTGGAGTGATGTTTACGTTTCTGTTATGGATGAGAATGAATATGCACATTATAATGTTCATAATGAATGAGCATTTTTATATATAAAGGAATATTTCATAGGATTGAATGTAGCTTGCTTTATACAAGGGGTTGACAGGCACTGAATAAAGCTATTTAACTTTCCTGTCCCTGGATGGTATCAGAACAATGAATTTATTTGTTATCTCAAAGGAAATATTTTTACTTCTGCAGTCCTTAATGTAGATAAACCCTTGAGTTCATCATATGAAGTGGTAATTACCTGAACAGTATTTGAAGTACTTATGCTCATATTGCTCAGTATTTTGTTAAATGGATTGTATACGTGAAGTGCTTTGATATTCCCGATGTGATGTGTAGGTGTGGGTATTTACAGCTATAGCACAGACTGAGTCATGTCACGGCTAAATGCTAACCTTGGCTGATCAGTCTTAGATCATGGGAGACTATAAAGCTCCAGTTCAGAAATGTTCACCTGCTTTCCCACCACTTACTTCTCGTAACAGGGAGGACATCTGAGCACTGTTCATCAGCCAGCATATACTGTATTGCCATAATTATTTCATAAGACCTCATCTGTAGTCACTGCATCATACTCTGAGAGCCAGAGACTCTTAAGAAAGACAGACACTTATTGAGTCTCGTGATATACTGCTTTGGTTTGGATTAAACATTTTTCCAACGTCATGGATTTTTGTTAAGAAAAAGACCTGACACAACAAAAACAGTTGTTCCATTTCTGCAGTTTCAGGTCTTTACTTATGAAATTTGCATCCATTTATCTGGCCTCAACTCAGGTAATTACATTACATACTTAAAGCAACAAAGACTGTTCGACACCATTCATTTGTGTTGTCTTCTCTCAGGCAGCTGTTCTGGGCATTGCAGGCACACAAAATACAGTGTATATAACATCACTTCTTACTTCCATCTGACTTTTTGGAAAAAATGAAATTTTGGTAGATAAAAAGGGCTACTGCTTATGGACTAGTTCCATGCTCACCTACCATTATCATTATACCCAAAAGACACTAGCCTAAGAAATTGACATGCAAAACTCTCTTTACAGTACTGAAATGCTAGGTTCAAGGCCAGTCGTGACATATACAGATAAGGCGAAGACGTAAGGCAACATGTAAATTCAATATCTGCTCTTACTATTTTATTTCTACTGAATGCCATTCTTCATGGGCTCAGACAGATGAAAAAAGATGCTTTGCCTACCCATTTCTTTATGTGGCCGCACCAGATCAGGAATAACTTTTTCCCTCAAAAAAAGCTTGGTCTCCATGTTTCAGTTTTCAGGAGGCCTCTAGATCTTCCATATAAACATCTTCCCGTATAAACAAGGACTGAGTAATTGTATCAAGGCTTGCATTAAAGAAAAAAAAAAAAGTAAAAAAGGCCCAGAAGTATAGATGTAGAAAACTGCATCCTGTGATGCAGCTGCCAGAGAAAAACCCTCAGGATCTAACGCCTGACTTCCTGACCTGTTTTGTAAAAGGAGGGCACATCCTGCCAGCACCAGGTGCTAATATAACTCCATCAGTATGAATGACTGTCGGGCCCACTCAATGACACTGTTTGAGATTGCTGGTTTCAGTTCTGTACAAAGTTGCAGTCATCCGGAGCTTATTCATTTGCCATGTTTTGAATAGGTTCAAGGTTGTAAACCCAGCCCTGCTGAAACTGATGTTAGTGAGACCAGGATCAAAAAACTGTATAGTAGCTAGACTTAGACTACACAGGTAAAAGATGGAGAAAAAGGAAACAGAAAACTCAAGAAGTTGAGATAACTTCAGATATCGGGGATTCAGGAATATGCATTTCCCTTTTATTTGATAGTTCAGTCAAATCTGATTAGTTTGATGACTATTTAGCGTAATCTCACCAATTTTAATGAGCTGATTTGGCATTTGTACAGGTGCCACATGTGTTTCCAAGATGTATCAATTCTAATTGCCCTTGCGTAGTGGACCCGACAAAAACTGTTCCCGGCTTCAAATCAGACTTGGCAGCTGCGACACACACACCCGGTTTCTAACTCTTCTGGGGGGTGAGGGGAGCTATGAACTCCTAATCGCTGCTCTGAGAGATATCCCAGCCCTGCCAACAGGGAAAGCCAAAAAGCTTGCTTCAGCCAAAATCTTGTCATCGTCAGCTAGCTGTCTTCACATAGTTTGTCTTCATATATTGTTGTGCTAACTAAAATAAGTAACAATAAGTTACATAAGCTTCCACTTTACTTAATCTGTGAAACCTGAAGATAAAGGATTTGATCATCACTTTTCAAAATCCCTGTCTAGAGGGATCTAAATTCCGCTTGTTTCCAAAACAGGCTTTTAAGGTTGCCCAAAACTGGCAGATGAACTCAGTACAGCAAACAGGAGATTGCCAGTCTGTGCTGTTGGGTCCTGAGGACTATGCTGGCTTGGCAGGCTTTCTTACTCTCCGCTTCCTCATTACACTTGCGCTTCTCTCCATTTCCCCAGTCGAGGAAATAAATTGGGGGAGGAATGAATGTTTTCTGTGGGAACAAAATGTAAAATGGGAAAAGAGTATCATATAAAAATTCCAAAGACTAAGTTGCCACCCGTGTTATATTCTCCTCCCCTTTTGAGCATTTGAAAGTATTACCTAGAGGTACCTCAATTATTTCTAAGGAAGCAGGAAAAGGACAAAAGATATGAAATACTATATCAGAGTCTGTGTCTGTTATGCATTCTCTAAGGCTTCTCTAAGGAAATTGAGTTAAAAATGGAGGCTTTTATTTCCTTCCCTCAGAACAATGGAAACACCTTTTGCCATTCTGGTAAACCTGGATGAGAGAAAAGCAGAAACTAAAGAAAAAAATTCCAATTCCTTGAGAACTGTAGTCCATTTGGTGAGTCTGGTTTATATTATATAAGAGAGAGAAAAAATACATATATATTACATAATAGAAATATTTTAGTTCACACTGTTCCTTTTCTTTTTTTTTTTTTTACTATGAATAGCATGGATGTTGCAAGGCAAAAAGAGTGCAAGGCAGTAGTTCAAATTTCCTTAGGTGCTCCAGTGATATACTGAAATAAAGCTTACAGTTTATTCTTCTTACATCCTCCTCAAACAAATCTTTATTAATTCTCTGTTTAAAATAGAACACATTGTGTGTCCTCATAATGGGCTATATCCTGCTATCAATATTTTAACAGATCCCCCATGGACTATAATGTGGAGTCTGCTAAAAAATTGATGGCACCATTATGTTCAACTGCAAGTATATTTATAATTAAATTATTTTTCTTTGTATTCATTCAAATTTCTGTTCATGAGAAACAAAAGTGCCCTGGTTAAACTAACTAATTGTGAACACATTGCGCTTTGTTTTTTTTG
>WAAD01004385.1:43682-144082 GCA_013389945.1 Fregata magnificens
GGCAGGACTTTTTTTTTTGTAAGAATGTGATGCAGATTTTATATATCAATCATGTCTTAAAAATGGATCCACCTAATCAAAGGCTTACATTCACCTTGTCATCTCTTACTCTAAGCTTAGCATTCAAGCAACGCAGCAAAACCACCTTTGTTCTGAACTCAGTGGGATGTGAAATGCCAGCATAGCAAGAAAACACAATTTCTCCATGTAGAAACAGACCATCAAAGATGTCAGGACTAATTATAAAAGTGGGCTGTCAGAAGTACTATCTGCACTGAAAAAACAGATAGCAAACAGATTTCAAAATGGAAGTAAAATGCATTTTTTTTTCATGCAGTAAAGACTAGCTATGAGTTCATTTCTGTGTCACGAGCCAAAGCTATGCCATCTGGTAGGAGAAGGAAGCTCTTCAGGTTCTAGTCACAGTGAATACAGTTGGCTGAGCTGAAGACTATGTCTATACTGCACATTGCAGTACAATGTAGAATTGCCAGAGTTATGTGTAAATGGAGGAGCTTGAACACTGGGAGTAATAAAACCAAATTAGTGAAGATTTCTGCTTGGATTAATATATACTGCTTTTCATCATAGGATTTGTGCATTAAAATGCCAGTTGGATTAGCTCCAATGGAAATATTACTATATTACTTCTAGTATCCAGCCTAGTGCCAGCATGATTCTATGTAAAATAGCTGGGATATCCTGAACCAGATTTTGTAGGAGCAATTAATGTAGATCGTTATCTTGAATATGTACTACTCCAGTTATATGAGTCAATTTACCCTGACACTAGTAATCTCAAGAAGTCTGTTGCTTGTCACGGGCCCAGACTGAGGATGTTGCAGAGGAATTGCCGAGGCAGTGTCTCATGGAACCATTAACCTTGGTTGCTCACAAAAAAGCGTGGAAAGCACGCTCAGGCAGTTGACAAATGGCACTAAGCTGGGGGAGCAGTTTTTATGCTGGAGTGTACCTGTCCACTTTTGTTCTTCCAAAGACATTGACAAACTGGAGTGAATCCAGTGGAAAAGCACCAGAATGTTTGGAAGGCTGGAGCAGATAATGCATGAGGAGAAGCTGAAAGACCTAAATTTGTACAGTCTGGAGAAGAGGAGGCGCAGGAGGGTCTCACTGGTGTCTTTACTATTTCATGGAAGGCTATAGAGAAGATGGAGCCAGAATCTTCACAGCATGCATGGCAAAAGGAGGCAAAATAACAGACACAAACTGCATCAAGGGGAATTCTGACTAAGGAAAAGAAAAAAATCTTCACAGTGAGTGTGGTCAAACACGGCAGCAGGTGGTCTGGAGATGTTGCAGAACCTCCATCCTTGGGGATACTGAAAACTCAAGGGAACAGGGGCTTGAGCAATGATCTAACTGGAGTTAGCCTTACTACAAGCAGGGGGCTGGACCAGATAACCACCAAGGGTCCCTTCAAACTGAAATTATTCTGTGTTTCTGTGGTTTTTAATGGACTATGGAGTTTCCTCTGGCCCTGAGACATACATACTCATGTCCACACATCTAAACTCTCTTACCCTCAGAAGGTGATCACACGCAGACTGATCACTGGGAACAGTCCCTGGCCCATGCTGTCAACTGAACTGTTTGGGAAGAGGTTGGCTGGAGCAGGTCCAAATCACACCAGGGAGTTTGGTGATGTTTAAAACTATGGAAGTTGATCAGCCATTGGTCAACCCTGTGGTCTGACTGCCATCTTTAGATATCAGTTTGTGTATAGTCCTACTAATGAGGGTAAATAATGTAGCTTATAATCAGATGTGATCATTTAAGTGAGTTCATCCCATCTGTACATGTTTTATATGTAAAACATTTAAACAGTTGCTATAGTGCCTCAATTCCATTAACAGGCTTTCTGCTATCATAATGTAAAGATGAATTAGTAAAGTGCCCTGTAAATATAATTAATTCCTATATAGCTGAAAATAGCTATGTAGGTCATGGATGTTTAGAATTCTTCTCATCTGGAAAAAAAAAAGTATTTTAATACAAATATGTGATTTTGTGTTTTGCCTAAGGCTGACGATTTGAAAAAGTATTGTCTAAACAGCAAGTGTGGTGATTCAGTTTGGTTGAAATACAAAGGCCTTTGGTACAAAGTATTTATCCACCAACTGGTTTGAAAGGCTTCTTTCTGTTTTTAAGTTGGCATAGAGCCAAATTCTGCTTTCAGACAGAAGCATGTGGCTACCCTGCAGTCAGCAGATATGAAGTCATTGGAAGCTGTATGTAAAATTATAATGGTACAATTTGGCTCAAACTTTTTGGTACTTCTGCCTAGTCTTTTTCAACAAATTATTAAATGCAAAGCTTTCTTCTAAATGCTTTTTGATATATTTTGTGCAGCTGACTGATACTGAGCATGTAACAGTAATGAGTGGCTGACCTTGCAGTATGATCAGTAATCGTTTTTTGAGATTAAAGGCCCTTTGGGCTCAACCTTGCAAAGTGCATAGCATTGTGGTTTCAGTTCTGCCAACCTGTTCAACACATACTTGATATTAAACATCTGAGTCAGCTCACAGAAATAATGAGGTTGCTCTTGTATTCAAAGATAAAGACACACTAAAATGCTTCTCTGGGTACAGCACATGTCTTCCCACAGGACCGGCTTTCTATCTTATGTGCTTATGCATAAGCATCAACTTGGCTGCTACTCTAGTAAACTACAGTGTTATTCTTATCAGAATGGCTGACAGCAGCTTGGGAAATAAGGATTATAGTACCTGTCAAGAATTTATATTACTGTTTGCTAAGTAAATTAAAAAGGTCATAACCACAATCGATACTGATGCACAGGCATAATCATCTATATTGCAGATTCATACAGCAATGATCAAGTGAGAGGGCTTTTTCTGTAGGTTAATAGCTAGGTGATAGTCCAAGCCCATTTACAGGTATAATGAGAAAGACAAATTAAGTTTGATTTTAATAGTGCTGCAGCTACAGTGCTAGAAGTACGTGATATCCAGAGCAATGCTAGAAAATAGAAACTGTGTGGTTGAATTCTGTCTCACAGCTGAAGAGTGAAGACTGCTGTTCAGTGAAGATGCAGTCAGATCCTTCTTTCCTGGGATATATGTACGAGCCATGATTTTTGGAGATTTTCCAGAGCTGCAAGTTGTCTTTCCCCTGTTTTGCCTTTTATTTAGGAGATGCATGACTTTGCAACAGACCCAAACAGACTACCTAGGCTAAAGTAACATGAGGTCTTTCACTCTGTCTTATTACTTGCTGCTCTTATTGCAAGCTTTAAACATGAACCGCATCATTACTTTTCATCAGAGTAGTTTATTTTATAAACCAACCACAGCTTCACATACAATGACATTCAAATAACCATGCAAAGCCTGCTTTTTCATTAGGTGTTTCCAACTGGCAGTGAGAAGGTTTAGAACATTTTACTGATTCCTTTTGAAATCCATGTAACTGAGGATAAATACATTTTGTGAGTTGCTGCGGTGCAGGGTACCTCTCTGTCCTCTTCTGCAGGGGCTGGCTGGATGTCCTGCAATAAAGGTTAGGTTGTTGTGCTTACTCCTCCTTTAACACATGGCTAGCAGATTGGCCAAGGCAGACTTCCTGAGGGTACGTTGTAAATGCATTTTCAAATTTGAAGAACGTAATGATGAATTAGCATATTCACTACTGAAGAGGTTGCTGACTGAAAATTAGCAAGTCACAGACCTTTACTGCTAACTCCGTCATCCATTAAGAAAACGCTTGCTATTTCTCTCTCTCCCTGTAATTTCAGAGTACACTGTGGGAAAGTAAAGTTCCAATTGAAATTCAAGCCAAGTAAAACAGAGGAGAAAAATGTTGTTTTCTGTGAACTGAAAAACTGGGTTACAAGTTTGCGTAGATGGAGGGGGCTCCAAAGGGTCAAACTTTTGAAATCCTTCGTACTGTTTGACAAATATCTAAAAATACCAGTGAACTTAAGACTTCCTTTTTTTTTTTTTTAACTTCAGCAGTTCTGCTACAGTTTAGGGTATTTGCCACTGATTACAATAAAGAATTGTCCATGCGATGACTTTTTTCCCAAAAAAACCCTCACCTTAAGTCACTTCTTTAAAGAAACCAGTGTACTTACTCATCTCCATGTAATATAGAGATATATTTTGAACATTTTAATATCCCCAAGTGCATTCCTGTGCCCACAGCTACTATTAGTGGATGCTGATGACAGAGCTTGCAAACAATTACGGAGTATTGCCCAGTTTAGCTGGAATGCACACACTAAGGGCTCTGAGACAAGCTACCATACTTAATAGAACTGTAGAAAATTTGATGGAGATTACTAAAAATCTGCGAGAGAAACACCATAGCACGTTAGTGGTAATGTGACATATCGAATGATGTACACTCAGAACATTTTTCCTGTGATTTGCAGCCTTTAATTACATTGACTAATTGCATAGCAGGCTTCAGGGATAGAAAAATGAAAAAAAATTTATTGGCAGATCCTCTGGCAATATTCCTAATGGACAACCTGCATAAGCACTAAGAAATAGGACTTCTATGATTAATGTTAATTTGCTTATATACTAAATGTAAACAAGAAAATATGGCTGGGCAAGGAATTCAGGATCTGCTAATATCCATTTAGGATTGCAAGGGCAATGGCAGTATTTGGGGCTTATTATTAATTTTCTATCAATATATGGCTTGTGTCAGAAAACCCCTGGCCTAGTAACTCATTGATCTTTATTTACACTGACAGCTATGGCTGACCTTAAGATCTTCCTCAAATCCACACTTGGTGATCATTAACATTGTAATGACTCCTCCCCAGTGCCCCTGGAAAACCAGCTGCATTTCTGGTATCGGATCAACAACATTCCTTTTTGCCAAGTTTTTAGAATTTAAGTGTAAGAGTTTACTTGAGCGCAGGAAGTTTTTAACCATTAACATAAAAGTTCAACCCTCTTGACTTGCAGCACTTCTCTTCCCTACCCCTCCTCTTGGCTGTTGTAAGTAGGCACAACTCAGAAAGAGAGAGGAGTCACCCACAGACTAGGTACTGAAAGAGTCTTACCATAGGGGACAAATGCAAAAAAAGTCTTTGCATAAGGGACAAATGCAAAAAACATTTGCCTAAGCATGTTTGCATACATTCCCATTGAATCAGGTACATAAACAATGTAACTTAAAATCATTTAAAATACTGTTGAGCAGTTAAAAGTAATACTTCTTAAGAAAACCCAGAGAGCACAACATTGAAATTGTGCTCAGAAAGACTGCTTTGTCAGGAATATCAAAACAATGCATTTCTTTTCAGGTTGTTTGACTTGAATTGGTATACTGTATTTCATTTGACTGTCTCCAAACATTTAACTTTGTGTAATTTCAGTACTTTTGGGGAGGGAGGCGAGAGGGGAGGTCTGCAATGGTGCCCACAGGTTTTGTATTTTGGAGGACAATGCCTTACGTCTTTCCTCTACACTGACATTCCTGGTTGAACTACGTCTGTCTTCGATAAATCTAAGGCAGATTACTTTCTGCCTGAGCATCAGAGCGCACAGGAGAGTCAGCAGAGCTGACTGTGAACCCTGGAAGGAGGCGACGCTTTGACTTTAGCACACCTTGGCTGCTCACGGAGCTGTAGCTGAGTTAGTGCTAACCTAACCATCTTAGGTACTGACAAAATGTGGCTATGGCAGCAAGTAACTCAGAGCATGTTGACATAACCTGACAAATTCAGTAAATACCTGGGAGGCTAGTACACGCCGAGTTCTCCGTTGCCATGACTACACGCACTGCCATCTTCTAAAACCAGTGTCATTATTTTGGTCCTTTGTTGACGTCTGCAATGGAACAAACCTGAAAATAATAACAAAAAGTAAATTTCATTTCACATGCTGCTTGTACTCTGGATTATGAGAAGTTATGAAAGTATAATTTGTCTTAAAAAAGAAAAATCACCACGCAAGGCACTAAAATGCCAGAGTTGATTTCCACTTTTGTTTAAATTGTATAAATGGTTTATTCAAGATTTGCAAACACTGTATCTTGACTACAACTGGCTTTTTCACTTGCGGCTATTCAAACATGACACGATTTATATAATAGGAGTAGCATTTAACCCACATAAAAATAATCAAAATCTGACAACGTGCTAAGTAAACTTTATTAGTCCTTTTGACAGACCAAGTGAGACTATCCAGAAGCTTTCTTAAGATATTGTTTAATACAGCATTTTAAAGAAAGAATTTACTGAAGCTTATGTAGTAATATGTAGCCAGAGAGTGACATAAGGCCTTGCTGATGACATAAGATAAGAAAGTATAAAAATATGCAACTGATTATAAAAATGCGGTAGAGGAGCTGCCTTTTAGGTTGTTTCTGAAGTGTCAGGCTTAGACAGTTCTTACAGACATGGCTGGAAACTATGGGAATATAAAATCTTATTACTTCTGCTGGACAGCTGTTATCATTGGTCTGCATATTTTGTAGCTAATTGATTACTATATCCCAAAACTTGAGGACTAGCTGAGAGAGCAAGAATCTACGACCAGGACACAGAGACAAGGGGCCCAGCGTGACAGTGTTTTGCCTTCCTGGAAGCACTGTGAAGGTGGGACACTCCTCCTACAGCAACAGTGCACTGCAACGTTAAGAATGCGTTATTATCTGGTTTTATCTTTCATAGTATTAGCAATAGTCTGAGAAATGTAATTGTAATCACTCAGAAGAAAAAATAGGAATTTTCAAAGTAAAAAAGCTCAAAGCTTCTTCTGGAGCTGATCTGTAACATGCCTCATTTGCTGCTTTTGTGACTATCCATCTCTTAATAAAGTATCAAGACAATTATATTAAGAACTATTTAATTCCATAAACTCCTGGGAAACTGTATTTTTAGGGGATGATCAGTATATGTACAAGAGCTGAGGATAAAACAAAGTACTAGCCATGTAATCAGCTTGCTGAGCTATTTAGGCAAATCCAGAGATATCATATCACCAGAGAAGCTCAAGCCTGGTGGACACACTGGAGGATATCAGATATTTATATTACTCTTTTCAATCTTTATGGCAAATCCAGTGGAAGGTTTTCTGAAATTTCGACCTGATTCTTGCTGGAAATTGGATTTTTTCAAGCCAAGCTCCTGTTTCCTAGGACTATTGTCTTTCCATAGAACTCAACTTAGATAAGCCAAAACCAACTAGTAACCAGCTGAGTAGTTCCACAAGTCTGCTGATATATGAAGTAAGTGACAAAATACATTTCTTTTACCGAAATAGGAATAGGTGAATAATATTGTTAATAGAAAGCATGTTCTTCTTTTAGCTGAGTTTGGCTCAGGAATGAAATCCAATTCATTTATCTGACTTGAACCCTTAAAGCCTTCATGTGACATCTACTTAGCCTCAACCAAAACTTAACCACTGGTGTGCTGTTGACCTGCTACAAGCATTTGCTATTCAGATGACAAAGTCTAAAGATTCTATATTACACTAAAACAGTAATGTAAATGAAACAGCTTACCAAGACTGAGATTTAACTAGCTAACATCCATGCAAATCTGTGTGTCTAATGTTTCCTACTGTTTGGCGCTAGGACTTCATGATGACTTTTAACCATATATGTGTAAATTCACATAGCTTTATATTAGGAGGTGAACATATCAAATGAATTATTTATGGCACAGAAAAAAAAGAACTAATTTGTTATGCATGGAGTGAAATTTGTGCTTATATATAAAAAGAAAAACTTTAATCCTGTGATTCATTGGGGCATACGAGGAAAATATTTATAATCTGTTTGAAGGGTACTGCCTCATTAACAGAATTCAATAGGTAAAAGAAAAAACTCTTTATTAAAACAGCACAGAGCACCCATAATTTATACCTACATTTTCTCTGATACATTCCTCTATTATTTCATAACTTTTGCTTTATTGTACAAGGAACTTGAAAAGTCAGGGTAATACGCAATAAAGAAAATACACTAATAGCAATAAAATAATTACATGTTAAGACACATGCATTTCCTCTGCTGATTTCACATCTAAGTCTAGCACTAAAACTTGAATTTCCTACCCTATCCATAGCATAAAGCATTTCAATACAATCACTTTCAGCAAAAAAATTGACTCAAGGAGTCAGGTTTTGCTCTGACTTTGACAAAGTTGTGCAGTGGATATGTCACTGTAAAACTTGTCTCAAGAAAGTTCCAAGTGTCATTTAGGGAATCTAAAATAACTATAGTTGAATCAAAGATTAGCTTTGATAGCAGCTATTATGACAAGTTACTTAAGTGAAAAAATTACTGGTGAGAACTGAGGAAAGCTTCTCACGATAATTAGATGTAATAATAGAAGTAGCTGGCAGAGCAACATAGCATTTTAATTTCCCTACAGTTATTTTTGGACTTAACTGCCCCCCCAACCCAGCAGATAATAGATCCAAAAGCAAACAGTATGCCTCTTCAGAGGCAAGGATATAAAATTGGCTGGTTTACATCCACAGTCAGTGAGACTGCTCCATTCCTGGAGCACTGTTTAAAGTACAATGCAAGTTAAGACTAAATCTAGCCCCCTAGCAATGGCTCTCAACTGTTTCATGTAAGACTGACGTTGCCTGCTCCTATGTAAGTAAGCTTCCTGTGAACAAGGATCAAATATGAGACTTACTCTATGCTTCCATTTATTAATCAAATACATCTGCAAATATGAATCCCATGAGTATTTGCTAGTTAAAATGTAATGTTTTCACTCTAGCAAAACTGTTAGTCAGAGACAGCAAATTCACTTTTAATGTATAAATTAATGGTATTGGCTGGAGCTCCATTCAAAAAACCCAAATCCTGGATGACTCCACCAGATAGCAAATGTTGCATATACACATCGAAACATACAAGCAATGAATAAGTAACAGGTCCCAGTGAGAAAGGAGAGAAGCACGTAATAAGTAGGAATGGTTAAGAACATAAAATACTATCAGCCTGTTTGGAAACAAATTAAGCAGATTTAACCATAGTACCATTTGTTTTCCTTTGGTTCAGGCTAGATATATGATTTTTATTTACAGAGAATGAGGTTGAGGTTAGATCTACGAAGAAACTTAGTGAAATACATTTGGTAGCTTTGAGGAGATGGGGCTGATCAGTGACTGTTTGGTACGGGGTGGAACAGTTTGTCCTCCTTCTGCCTGGGGTTGTTGGGCACTGCCAGAATTACAGTGATCGTATTTCGAGAGGACAAGCCTTGGAAATGGGGTAATGGGAATATATCTACTACTGCTTCCAATGCCTGTGCTAACGTTCTTATTGAAGCTCATAGCAGAAGGCGTATACGATAACTTTGATGATCAGGCTATATATGTATCCATGACATTTCTCTGTCAGAGGATCAAAGAATTATACTGAACAAAATTGTGATATATATTTTCATATCTATATTTAAGAATATGTAACAATGCATGCCAGGATTTCTCAGTTTTCATTTATTGTTTTGACATCAGCAAGAAAAAGCGGGTGTCTTACACCACCATATGACAAACAACAGGTGATATTGCATGGTCACTGTGGAAACTGCATTGCCAAAAAAGAGGTTCATATTTGTACTTTTGTCATGAAGACAAACCATAGCATTTTTTAAGTGTCCCTATTGTTACTTTGATGCCAGGTTGCCAGAGTTACAAGTAAAAACAAGGTGCAAGAAATATCTGGGATCCTTTTCTCTTTGTTGTTTTTTTTTTTTTTGGCTGAAGTCATTAACATCATTCAAAGTTTAAAATATGTAATATGCTACATGGAAGAAGCAGATTTTCTAGCAAGAAGGTGGCAGTTCACAGATCTTGATAAAAGTCCATTGAAGACAACAGAAAGCACTCACCACTTTTGATGGGAAGTGGTCATCTGATCTAGGAAGCAGATTCAAAAATATATGTGCTTTATATGTGCTTTCCTTTATTGTGAATTTACTAGGTATTGATTCAGTGAGGGTGTACAGAGAGGGCTACAACTGTAAAAAAGACTGATGGTGCAGTTACAGAGTAGGTTGTCCACAGTACAGCAAAGTTTATTAGCATTATAATAAAGGTGTGAAACTCAAGTGGAAAACATCCTCTGGTGAGGAATACAAACTCCACACTGGCCAAGAAAGTATTATCAGGCTGCTGTAGACTAAATTAGCCCTGTCCTAATTTACCTGTGAAAGTTATTGCAGAAAAGGAGTGTCAGCTCACCTGATAGAAGCTGGAAGGAGGTCTGGCTCTCCTTAGCTGGTGCCTTTGTGGAAGTCTGGGGTGTGATGGGCATGGCCAGGTTTTCTTATCAGCCAGCTACCGCCCGGTTATGCTTGCATAGGTATATAGTGTTTCTGTCGCTGCATGGGACTGGTCTTTTTGACACATCAGAGTTGTGGTGATTGAATTATGCAGGTCCACATCAAAGAACTGAAAAAGCAGATGTAAATAATACACTTGGAAGAGGTTGTCTGTGGAGCAGGCTGCAATGATGCAGGTTGCAGTGATGTGACCACCTCCACTATTGCCTGGTGTTTTATTTTTCCCCCTTTTGGTGAGTCTTTGTTATCACATTCAGTCACATAAGGCCAAAGCCCTGTTGTATGGAAGCTGCATCTCTGCTGTTGAATGTGATGCTGAGCTGGTGGTCCTGGAAGGAAGAAAGTTGTGTCAGTAGGGTGTGCCACTTACAGAATCATCGGATCATAGAATAGTTTGGGTTGGAAGGGACTTTTAAAGGTCTCTAGTCCAACCCCCCTGCAATGAGCAGGGACATCTTCAACTAGTTCAGGTTGCTCAGAGCCCCGTCCAACCTGACCTTGAATGTTTCCAGGGATGGGGCATCTACCACATCTCTGGGCAACCTGTTCTAGTGTTTCACCACCCTCATTGTAAAAAATTTCTTTCTTATATCTAGTCTGAATCTACCTTCTTTTAGATTAAAACCATTACCCCTTGTCCTATCGCAACAGGCCCTACTAAAAGTCTATCCCCATCTTTCCTATAAGCCCCCTTTTAGTATTGAAAGGCCTCAATAAGGTCTCCCTGCAGCCTTCTCTTCTCCAGGCTGAACAACCCCAACGCTCTCAGCCTTTCCTCATAGGAGAGGTGTTCCACTTAGGCTGGGCAGTCCTCCGAGAAGCGGGATTAATTGGTCTGGGCACAATGGTGTGCTAATGCATGTATCTAGTATCTCAAATAACAGCTCTTTGCAGTGATGCAGGGTCACATATGTACGCATTGAGGAATTTTTATAGTCGAAGCATGGAGCTCTGTAATTCATTTTGGTGCTTGTCCACTGCAAGAGGAAAAACATCCTTGTTTAAGAGCTGAGACTTCTTTTACAATGCACAGAGATTGCTGGGAGCTCTTCAAACAAAAAAACCTGAAAGAGCCCTAACCTGCCCAGCTGGGAACATTGGTGACCGGATTGTGGCTTAAGTACCTAAAACATTTTTCTCGTTTGTGTCGTTCAGTGCTCAGCTGCTGCCAAGCCTGTGAGAAATACGTGCTTTCTGAGACCTGAATACTTTGGTAGTAAATTTCTTGTTGCACCTGAAGTTCTGTTTCTGGATATGTTAAAAGCATTTTAGTGTGTCTGTGGGTGCTGGTGGCTAACCTCCAGATCCACAAAACCTTACAGGGATGCACTTAGACTACACTTGTATTAGCTAATCTTGTGGCCTAATAGGGCTGGTTGGCATTAAGCCCTTAATGTGCATACTATGCAATTCTCAAGGGATTTCGCTTCAGACAAGATCTTGTGGACTGAACAGCCAGTTGTGGTCAGAGCCCATTAGGTGGTTTCTAGGGTCCATCTTCAGCTTTCATTTCATTCAGAAGGAACCCCTTCATGTACTCCAAGACTCTTCTGTGATATATAAACAGTAAGTGGGAGCAATTAGGAGATTTACTTTAAAAGTGTACTCCTGGTATGAACTAAATATGTGGATGCACCCTCGAGTATCAAAAAGTGTCCACATCCAAATTATGCTACAAAATGTATGCTGCAAGTTGCTGCCAGATGACGAAGAGCTGGATGAAGAGACAGGGCTCGTGTTTCATATCATGAAGAATTTATCATGAATAAAATAAAGCATGCTCTATATTTTTGTTCTACATTTTTTTTTCCCCAATAAGCCTTTGTTTTGAAAAAGTTGTTTGAATTTTCCGGACAGTTGGAGATACACTCAATGGTCTGCTGAAACCTCTCCCTGCTGTTATAGGAAATAAAATCGTGCTATAGAAAAATACAAATATATGAAATGAGTCTCCCATTTTCTAGTTCTGCAACTTTTTTTCCACTGGGAAAATTAACTAATAAGCTTATTTAAATTCTACCAAAAATTCTTTATTAATAGAGGTTTCTGTCCCATTAACCTGGACAGGAATGACTGTTCTTTTCTGTGTAAGGAAGAGTTCAGCTGTAAGTCAAAATGGAGGGAATACTGGACAAGCCATCTCCTTACTGCACGGATGAAGAGACGGTGAGTGTCTTGCACAATATGTCTTGGAGACAAATCTATCAGAGAATAGTGAAACTGGACTTCTAGGGCTCCTCAAATTCAAAACTCATTTGTTTTAATCCACACTGGAAATATTCAGATGTTTTGTGTGGTAGCAACAACGAAGCCATAGAACAGAGATACGGAAGGTACAAAGTGTCATCTCTTCATGTGAAGAGCATTTCCAGAGATGAATTAGACACAGTTCCTTTGCTTAGTAAATGAAGATTTCAGTTGACCTGCATATAAATTCCAGTTTTCTTATGTTCTACAGATACTTATCTGGTGTACAGCCAGGTATTTTGCATATCATTTGAACAAAACAGCCTGCTGGCAGTGTACCTTGTCTCCTCTGCAAAGACCTAAATGAAGAAAAGATTTGCACACAAGCTGTCAGTCTGAGTCCAAAATGTTAATACTTGAAAGTCTCGGGAACTTAGAAATAAAACCTCTGCGATGTTCCAGCAGGGATTTGAGTAAACCCAAACTTCACTCAAAAGGATCAGCAAGGAGTTCGTGTTAGTCATGAACTCTTGCAGCTAGTACCCTATGCTGACTTTTAGTATGAATGATTCTTCATATTATGTGAAGAACTTGCTATAAGTTCTTTGGATTGATTCGGTGGCAGAGCTGCTCTCTAGTCTTCCACAGCATCTTCAGAAAATGAATCTGTGTGAAAAGTGGCACCACAAGGTTTCAGGCAGGTATTAGCACTGTAGAAGGGGGCTTTTATTGTTGGATCACTACAAATATATGTAGTTTGGAAAAAAATACACCATTTGGTAATGCAATGTGAGCTTTTCCTATTGGTAGGGGGTTTTTTAACAACTACCTGGTGACCATTAATTTAACATTTCATTTGGGTGTGACTTTGTCCTTGTTTGCAAGCAATTAGTGTCTTACAATCTGTTTGCCAAAACAAACAAACAAACAAGAAGCATTATCTCATTTTAACCCTCAATATTGTTGTGGAGAGCTAGAGGAGATAAAGATATTTAAGGCTTTAACTTGACAAATTATGGACCCACCACTGCATATTAAATGTTAAGCAGTAGCCCTGAAAATGGCCTTTCATTAAGGTTGTGTTTTACTTGGTAAATACTCAATGTGTGCCATCACGCAGGGAGTAGCTCATGGTAAATTTCTTTTGCTTCCTATGTGCTATAAGGCTAAATAGCCTTAACATTAACAGTTATTTTAAACATAGCTCTGCTACCCAGTCTTGCTTAAGATACCTCTTGCCAAGGGCGGAAAAGAGCATGCTGGAATGTAGCAGCTAACAAATATCTGAAGAAAATCCAGGGCAGACCAGGCATTGTATATTTTTAGTGAGTACCACAGGGCACATAAGAGTTAGATAATAAGACCCGAGCATAGGGGAGTTGATCTGAAGTGGAACTAGGCACGTAAATTCTATTTAAATCCTTAGCTGTTATTTTCAGACAACTTGCTCAGTGCCTCAAGTCCATTGCACATTACTTTTGATTTTAAGGTCCTTGCAGACACAGCCATGCTCCAACAGTCCAGATCTAGCTCAGTTTTTAGCCTTGTCTCCAGCCACTACTTTCATGTGTCATGCAACTGATGATAACCCTCCTTTCCTTAGCCAAGGGGCTAGACGAGAAAGTGGGCCTAGTGTCAGATCTTCCTGAGCCTGGGGGAGTTCCAACTCAAATGTTCCACTTTGCATTAGAGTGCTATTCCCACAAGCTATATGCTATGTTATTCTGAGACAGATGCTTTTTTCCCCTGGTTAAACTGTGCCACAGCGCAGGAAACTCCACTGGATCAGAGAGTCCTGAGATGAAGGCTGTTTTACATTAAGCAGTTGATTAATGTGGACTGCTTTGAGAGCAAGGGCCAATAACTTAGACTGGACTGTATTCTAATCACAAGTCATGGCCACAGTCATGTGAACTTTTTTGCTGGACCTGGGGTGTTTCAGCTCAGATCCTCATACGTAAGGTTGGGGGTTTTTTAATTCTTGAAATTTACAAATCCTGATTTGTCTCAGGACAAAAATGGTGTTAACATCACTTGCAGCCTACATCTATTCAAAACAGAGTAATAGGTAGTTATTTGTCAAAGTTTTTAATATAATATTATTTCAGGTTTGGTGTGCATTGTGCACATTAATGGCAGGCAAATTTGATCTTGCCACATAGCTGACCGGAGGAGAATTTGATTTGAAAATTACTGCGAAGATTTCAAAAAATCATTTTTTCATCACACTAATGGGGGTTGTTAGTTTTTACATACCAAAAAAGTTTTTTATAAATTATTATTTCCCTACAGAAAAACAGAGATTTCCTTTTCTAGTTGGGATGGATTGGGCAGTCCAGGATTTCAAACTTTACTGATAGTATTTAAAAGCATCTGTGAAACCCAAACTTTTGGCTTAAGTGAAGTTGCAACATTTGAAAGACCACAAGAATGTAATTTTCTGAAAAATTCTCTTATTAGCAACAATCCTTATGTTACAAGTACTGATAGAGGATATGGAAGTGAGGGAAAAAGCAGCATTTTGGTTTGTATTATGTATCATAGGCTTCTCTGTTATGACTGTAGTATAGATATGCTTATGCAACTGTAGCTGTGTCCTGTTTTAGCTGTGAACACTCTGCTTTTGCTTGTGGACATATTGATTCACTCTGAGTCATTCCTTCTCTGTCAGAGTTGCCAACAGCAATAATTACTCTGAAAACAAACAGAACTGGGATCAAGGCTTCCACATTTGTTTTATTCTGTGGTTTCTGAGACAGGCAATCAGATATGAGGAGACGTGTACCAGTCCAGGTAGTTTTGATACTAGCTCTGATTCTCCTGGGGGAGGTTTGGCTATAGATACCACAATGGCACTTCTAATGCTTCCGATCCTTGCTAATACACTCCCGAAGGAGCCCAGAGCTGTAATAGGAGCAGGGGGCTGGAACCAGGCTACTGTAAGCAACATGCTTTTATAATTCCTCTTAACTTGATCAGTTTATGAGTCTTGAAACTAATTAAGGGTTTATTTTTTCACCTGGCACAACTCTGACTGGAGGACTGTTCCATACTCTCGCTGCTCTAATGGTAGGAAACTTTCTTCTGATATCCAGCCTGAAGTTAAGCAGAGCAAGTTGTGGCTTTTTTAATTTTCCTCTGCTGTTAGCATAATTCTCATATAACTTCAGTAGTTCTTTTCTTGCCTGGTATTACATAGAACACATCAGGCAGTACGTCTATAAAGAGCACTTGGCTTTTCTCTTGCGAAGTTAAGTGATCCAGTCTAGTCTATGCTTCTCTAGACATTCTCCCCCATCCCATCACTAATTCTAGCACCAATTTTGTATACATGTTTTAATTAAAACTCAATCAATCTCAAAAATGGGTTTTTATCTTGGTACATTAAGGAATTTGGTCCCATTGGTGGTTAGTTGTCCTTGCATATCTCTGCTGTTTCACAAGCTTGCTCTCACCTCCATCGTATGCCAAACTCACTGATTATGCAGTCATCCAGAAACTGTTGTGCTCAGGCTCATAGGGAAACTGAGGCACATATGGAACATTATTTCAAGCCCCAGTGTATGCATAATGGTCTTTCATATCCACTGTCAAATAACACATCCAAGGTTTTTTCGTTCCACGTTAACAAGCATTTTAGTTTTGCAGAAGAAAAGTTTCTTAGGATGAAAAGCAGTGGGCTTGGGACCTATGTTGCTGAATTTCACTCTGAATCTATTAATTTACTTCCAGGCTGCCTGCATGATAGTTTGGTACTCCTGCTGCTTTAACAAAGTCTTCAGATTTTGTCTCCCTCCATGAATCCCTTTCTCTCATTACTTATCATCTTACCATTCAGATTTGGTAGTTAAGTTCCTTTAAATTAAAAAAAAAAAAAAAAAAAAAATCAATGTTAGTGGCTGAATTCACCAGGGGGAAAATGACAAATGGAAGTTCACATACTTGAAGTTCACTTANTGTGGCTGAAAATGGTTTTCAAAAAATGGCATCATTTTGCCATCCTTAGGGGATACATGTTCTAAAATGATCATCAATAGAAAACTTGCAATTCACAGCTGCACTGTGTGGGAGTTTTACAATGAAAAGAAGGCAAGACAGTATCTTTTTATCCATACACATAAGTAAAAATAGATATTGTATCTGTCAATAGAAAAATGTCCATGACCACCATGAGAGAACATGGTCTTTACAACACACTCTCCTTATCAACAGTTGATCCACTTCATGGAAAAATCATAAAGGGTCTGGAACAGGAAAGTTAATACTCATCTTTATATTGAATGAGTCCTTTCAGATTTGCTCCAACATCCCCTGAGTCCAGCAGACTGTCACCTCATATGTGACAGCATGTGCACATCTTTGTACTAAAATGAAGGGAGTTCAGTCTGTGCTTCCTTTACAAAAGTAATTGCACTGCACTGCAGCCAAACTTGAGCAGAATATTGGCATTTTACCAAGTTATATATTCAGCATCATGAAATTCAGTGAAAAATGCAAGCTGCTATCTTTGAAAGGATGGATGATTTCAAAGTCTATGAAAAGCAGAGTTAATGTGAAAACTTTGATTCTTGATAATGCAGTTAGCTTGGAAATTTGGGCAGAGCAATGTGAAAAGGAGCTATTGCCTGACTTTTTTTAGTCAGTTAAGCACATAAATGCTTATGGACTATGTTCCCATGTTTCACACATACTTTTGTTACAGCTCAGGGTAAATGCAGAAATCCAGAGGAAAGCTGTAAAGTACAGGCTGGCAGAGGAAATACTTGCTAGTGAAACTGGTGAAAAGGCTTAATCTTATCTGGCTAAAGCAGTAACTTTTCAGTTGCTAATTTCTTATTGGGGAGTTGCAAAGTTCTGCCTCAAAATGTGAACCCGAAAGTTATAGAAAATACCAATGCGTTATCATCGATATTAGTAATACTCAGGAAGACAGCAAAACGTAGAGGTGAATGGAGATGATGTTATATCAGTACTGATTTTTTAAAAAATCTTACTATTTTTAGCAACATAAATAGAACAAAGCCTCTTTGCAGAAACTGTTAGTCAATGGAGGAGGTTCAGACAGAAAAGAAAGGGGAATGTTTGCAACATATCTTAAGGCTAACATTGGATGTGGTCATGTATTTCTCTTTTGGTAGAGAGGACCCTGAATTGTGGAATTCTACACAAAAAGGACAAGTACATGATTAAGAATCTATTCCTGTGGCAGTCAAAATTGTGTTTAGGACATTATGGTGAAGTTACAATCTTCTTTTTCCTACTTACAGTTACTTTTCTGGACCGAAGTCACTATATCCAGTCAGTAATATCTCACCTATAGCATAACTTACCCAAACTGATGAAAGTAGTAAGTTTGTACAGAGAGTAAACAATTTAGTAGAACAGCGTGTACAGTGTTAATAAAGCATACTATATGCATTTACAAAAATGTTATTTTAGCTGGGTATGCTCAATATGAGCTCGTGTTTCTTATTGCTGCCATTTTGGATTACATTACACTTAACGGAGAGTAGGAGATAAACTTGGTACACAGGAATTTTGCTAGCCCAGAGCTGAGCATCTTCTATGCAACAAGCTACCGCTATCTGCTCTGTAAAATGGGAAACTTGTACTAGTTGCTATGTTATCTTTCTTGTAGCTCTCTATGAACAGCCAGGTTTTGCGCAGCCAACGGCATAGCGTTTTTCATAGATTAAACCTCTCTCCAAATACAAGCAACCTGATATACAAACAATAGGCATTTTTTAAGGAAAAAGAAAAAGCAAATCCACACAATCTCACACTTGGAAAGCAGTACAGAGAAGGATACAGAAATAAAATATTTGGTTTAGAACTGCTTTCAGTTAAGCCTGGTACACAAGCCACAGGCGGGTCTTCAAGCAATAGGCTTTGGATCAATGTTTTTTATTAGTGCTATTATATTCTTCTCAGATTGACACTGTAAATAAAGCATGAGTCATTGCACAGGGCATTTGAAGTTTATTTTTTTCTGATGTGAATATGCTGCAACAAGTGTTTTATTTTTTTTATGTAAAGTCTAATCTAGTGCAAACAGTAACTCAGACTTCCCAAGTGGACGTGTATATTAATTTGACAGGACATTCATTTCCCAGTTAACTGCTTTGCCGGTGTCTGGGCATGAAGAATTCATTCTCTAATATGAAAAATTCAGATACAAAGACATCGCCTTCAATGTGATCTCAGGAAGAGCCTTTATTTACATTGATCAGATTATTCATGTGTCAGACAATTTTGTCTAATGCTCTACAAAATCACACTATTTTTTTCCTTCGTAGTGGCCCACAGTAGCAGGACTCATAGGGTGAACTCAGGAGCTCAAAACATATAAACAGTGTTTATAAGGTATAAAGAGTATGGGAGTTAGAGATACTTTCAGTATGGGGAACTAGGGCTCATGAATGCAATTTTAATTAACACTTATTTTTTCCAAACCAGGTTCCTGACTTTTTGTTAATAACAAGGCCATTCTGGCCTGTCTGGCATATGTGTGTTGGAGGGAGAGAGCACAGAACCTCTTTCTGCAATGGAAAGACCAGGAGGGATTGGTGCTCAGTTATTTTATTCACCTTGTGCAGTGTTTTAATAGTTCTGTGGTATGTGGCCAGGACACAGCTAACAACTATCAGGGTTTGTTAATTTCTGACAGAGTGTATCAGGTGCTACTGGATTTTTTTTTTAATGTTTTTTGTTTAGAAGTATCAGTAATGCTCCAATATAATGATGCGTTCTCCATTCTGCCTTTTCAGCACTGCTCTTCCTGCTATCATTCCGAGAAGTTCCCAAATTGTCACCTTAGGTTAAGCATCTGTAAATTACTGACTTCAATTTTCAGAGGTACTGAGGTGAAAACACTCTGGCATAGTTCAGAATAAAACTAAGAAAACAGATACTGGAAAATTGCCACTTGTGAAGCTGTGTTGTATTGCATACTATTACTGTCACTTTTGCAGTGTGGCGAAATAATCTGTTTCAGGGATCATATGACTACATTCAATAACTTGGTATGTCCTAATGTCTCTTGAGCCAGTAAACATTCTCAAGCTTGATACAATTCCTGCAACAGTTCCCATTAAGCACTACTGAGAGTGTACTTGTGTACAAAGTTCTACTTTGACAGACTTTTTCCACAGGTAAAAGTGGAAAAAGCAGCATTGCTCGTATAACATATAGGAAGCCAGATAGCTCAAGTGACTGGTAACTTGATTGTGTGTTGTTTTTAATTCAGTTCAGTTTATTCCTGAAGGAATACTTAAGTAATCTGGAAGTAATATACTTCATGTGTGAATAGACTGATACCCTATATAACAGAGTATCTATTTGTACACAAATACAATAAAATTGAGCCGGTGTACCTTAGAACAAAAGAATAGGAAGAGGGACCATTTCTTAATTTGCTTGAATTATATAGCACCCAGTAGGTATTGACATCAGAGTTACCAGAACACACATATTCCTGCTTCCAAGCTTTCCACCTAAATGAAGAATAGATTAAAACATTCAGGGAGAAGAGAAGAATAGAGGTTTTAGGTAAGCTAGTCCTAAGAATGTAATATTAACATATATTAATGTATTTAAAACATTGCACATGGTGCATTAGTTGAATAGGTACCTACTTAAGCAGTGAGCAACAAGACGGCAAATACATGGAGCTGATGTTTGTAAATCATTGGAGAAATGGGAGATTTTTTCATTTTCTATGAAACATTAATCTCCTTTTCTAGATACTCTTACATGATCAGGATTGGAAAACCCTGTCTCCAAACATTTTATGTCTTTCAGAAGCAGACAAAGGTTCTCAAAAAATACCGTAATACCAGACTTTTCCAGACTTCAGTGACTTTAATTGTAGATTGAGCCTTGTGTACCTGTCATGGCTTGTTGTCTTTTTCATGTGGAAACTCAGACGTGAAGGAGGGTCAAGTAAAGGAAAGGACTACCAGCATAAACCTGGTCTCACTTCACCCACACCCTGTGCACCTCAGGGCCTGCATGTGGACTCTGCATCTAGTGCTTGGTGGAGCACCCAGGTTTACTCATAACTTCTGTGACGCTAATGAAAGTGCAAGGCATCTCTTTGCACATGTAGGAGCCAAATCCCTTTTAAAATCTGCAACAAAATACTTGTTTACAAAGAACATTCAATTGACCTGTAGGTCTTGATTTTTTTAAATGAGTTTTGAAGGGCTGTGAAAAAGAGGAGAGTGGGTAGTCCTCCATTCTGCTACATTCGGTATTTTTTGGCACTTCCTGCCCACTAGATGCCTGAAGTTGGAAAAGGCTGTTACCTTTCCTACCAGTTATCTCTTCCTAAAATTCATAACCTTATAAACAACATATCTAATGATAACAGGCTAGTATTTAGAAAGGGAAGTAGACTGTCATCTGTGAAAAATCTACAGCATTGACTGTAGAGTTCTGGTGCGTTACAGGAAGGTCTTCTTACTTCTCTGGTATGGGGGGGGTCTGCTGAGGCTCTAACACTGCCTTTCAAAGGGTAACGTCGAGGGGAGAGCTCTGCGGTACCATCTCCAAGTGAGCTGAGCTGTGTCCCCACAGCCCTTGGGATGGGGTGGGGTGAAATCTGGGACTATCCTTCCAGCCAGCAGGAAGTGCTGAAGATGACTGTAAATAATTGCACCTTTCTGGGATACTTAGTGCCCCATGTGCTGTACAGGGGAGCCTCGGGGCCTCACTTGGCTCCAGACTCCAGGAGAGAGGATAGGTCCCTAAGAAAGCTGCAAGCTAATGCCAAAATAAAGTCAGGTATTTAAACATCAGGGTTAAATGTTCAACTTTTAAATAGTTTGTGAGACTGGTGGTGGATCCCAGTATGTTCTGTGTTTTGTGAGCTGCCAGAAGCCAGTCAGAAAAACAGTCTGTTTGTAATTGGGTCTTCCGTGTTTGTACACAATCAGTAAGTACTTGGTGTGATGTTGTTTCTCTCTGGGATGCAAGAGAAGTTTGTTATCATTTTTGTAAAGAGAGATGCAACAAAACTAATACATGTTTACAGACAAACTTGCACCAGTTAAAATAAACTGCCTTAACATTACATCTTTCATTAGATCACTGCAGCTCCTCTGTATACAAGTTCCCAGTCAGGTATTTGTAGAAAACTGAAGATTCACTGTAAAATTAATTCTCTTCACTGTTCCATATAAACATGTAATTGAGAAGTAAGAGGAAACCATTATCGTGGTCAGACTGCCCTGTGAGACAAGTACTATTTCATCAAAGGAAAAATTGAGAGGGTATTCCATTATTATCCCTGTAAACATATTGTGAAATTATCTCAAAAGAACCTAATTGTTAGAGAAGTTGATGACAATCAATTGCCTTCAGAGAATGTGAACCGTTCAGCAACTATTCATTTCCTTTAAAATCCTAAGTTGTTCTGTCTCATGCAGCCCTTGTTCAGGCTGTGGTCCAGACCACCCTTAAAAGCCCGTTATGTTTTCCTTGATTTTTTTCTTACTTGTATTTTGTTGACACAGACTTCCAACTTAATCTGAGTTTGAGTTTAATTCCATTATGTCAACATCCTTCTTTCAAATAATCACTGAGTTGACAGTCATCAATAATTTAGCAAGTATCTGAGAGAAATATTTAGGAATATGCCAATATTATTCATTGTTCAAAGTCTCTAAAAATCCCTGAGGGCAGGGTAGGTCTGATTTATGCAAAGACTGAGATGAAGAGAGTTATGAGTATCACCTAAGCTAATGATGCTTGTTCCAAGCAAATTGTATAGTCATTGTATTTCAAACATTCAATAACAAAATCATTTTGTTTCCATTTGGGCTATGAAGGCATAGCACTATGAAGTGCTGCTTCACCATAGTTCCATATCCTTTTTCCAGTGATATCTAGGCTATTCATATGTCTAACTCTTGGAATTGTTCATTTACTGTGTAAGTGCTTTAACATTCCTGGCAGTAGTAGCTGAAAATAGATTGCCAATAGAGTTTTAATCGCTATTATAACATGTCATTTTTCTGGCTAGATTCCTTAAGCATGGCAGCCTTAGCTTTGAATGAGAAAACATTAAAAAATTAGGGTACAATCTAGCGTGTACAACAAAAATATGAAACAACAGCAAACAAAAATTTCCTAGAGCCAGCATGTCCATTAGTCTCATCTTTTACAGTAATGTGCAAAGAAGATTTGAGAGTCAGTGCTGAAAATTACATTGCAGGCTGACCATACAAAGGCAGTCCAAGCACATTTCTCCCTCTTTACCACTCAAAGACAATTCCAGTTTGGATGGTCAGTAGATCTGTCTTTGGAACAATCTTAGAATCATGCTGATGCTCACAGTGGAGAAAAATAGGACCATATTCAAATGCAACTAAATATATATCAGCTCACCAAAACAAAAACATGTTAAGTGATGTCTTAGTGCTTACATTTAGACCTACTATGCTTTCATAATTCAGAGCATTTTGGAAACCCATCAACAGGTGGACTTTCTTTACTCTATGCTTGTTTTCATGTTCGTTATTTGTGCAAAAGAGTCTTAGGTTTCAAGGTTAATAGGTGCCTGTAACAGTCTTAGGCTCATTACTTTCCTGTCACTACCACTCTCTCAGACTTCGCCCTCCTCACTGAATGGGATTTTTATGATTCATCAAAACACACCGGGTGTAACAGTATGTGACTTTCCTCCCCACTTCAGTTTGCCTTCCCTTCTTTCTTATTTCTCTGCTACAGATGTGTATGTTTTATCTGTTCTATGCCCATAAGCAAATCCTTTAATCTTCTAGCTTTCTGTTTGGCTCTTTTCTGCATTATACAAGCCATGCTTAATAGAATCATAGAATCATAGAATCATTAAGGTTGGAAAAGACCTCTAAGATCATCAAGTCCAACCATCAACCCAACACCACCATGCCTCCTAAACCACTCCAACCATTCAAATCTTGCCTGCCTTTAAAGAAAAAAACCAAAATGTCTTAACTCTCTTTGTCTCTCTGCCCAGGATGAAACTTTTTCTTCACAAGGACCAATCTAAACAAGTTTGGGCCACTATGAGCAATTAAAAATCAAAGGCTTAATGTAAGTCTCATTTTGATTCTGTTTAATTTCTGAACTTAGCAGCTATCACTCATTGGGGTTTTTTTTCATATCAGAGCCCTTGAACGTTCAGCAGTATTCTAGGTAGTACTCCATTCAGCTACCACCTCTAAATTTCAATTAAAACAGCTTTTGACAGCTTTTGACAAAATCTCTAATATCTCCCAACAGAAGGACCAAGAAAGTGACATTTTCTTGGTCTTTGTTATCTTGGCATATGGACACTTAAAATATTCTGTTTGTGGGATACTAATTCAGATCCTTTCTGGAGGATATCTATAACCTATATAATCCTATCTGAAAGATAACTTTCTTCCTTGTGATCTCTGTTCTTGTATCTTCTGATCCCTCTTTTCTCCCAGGAGGCTACCTACGATCTTCATTCTGGACAGGGGCATTTCCTTTGGTTTGATAAATCTGACTGTTTATCAAAGAGGAATTTGAAGTCTTCTACAGTTACACCAAAACTACAAGACCTGGGAGGACTTCTTTTTTTCCTGGCGTACACTTCATATGTGTTTCAAGGCTGTATCAGAAGTGACAACCTGGTACAGGGGAGCCACCCTTTCCTTCCCCATTCTGTATGCCCTCCTTTTTGTGAGAATGAGGTGTGCAGACTGGAAGGACGCAACAGTGCATGTCAGCCTGCTGCCTATGCAGACAAATAATGGTAAAGGACACTGGGACACATCACAGAGCTGACCTTCTCCCCAGTGTAGCCCATCGATTAATCTCCTTTCTAGTAGCCTTGCTTTGAAGCATATTGGGCTGTCCACCAACCACCCATCAGGGAAGCTGCAAAATTGCAAGGTTGGTTCTTTGATGTTAGGTCAGTCAAACTCCTCTGTGGACTCACCCTCCTTTGCCTTCCCTGCTTCAAAACATGCTGCCCACATATTTCATTTCTGTATGAAAGGCGGAAGAAAATGTCCACAGACATTCCTGAAGCTAATGAACTATGGAAAGCAACCACATAAATGTAGAACTATCCAGTTTTAGGAATTACACTACTTTTTGCCTTTCCTTTTGGTATAGAAACCCACCAAAACAGAGGGTGCTTCAGTTTCTCCCACTTTTTGTGCCTTTCCAAACAGTGTCAGTGTGAGAGCCTAAAACTGTTCAATTTCTTCTTACAATGTATTCCTTGTTCCCTTTTTCTGCTTGTACTGAGGACTTAGGTGTTTCACTCCAACTGGAGAGTAGGTTCCTTGTGCTGAAAAGTCAGTTGCTTTATTCTGCCCAGTATCAGAGGGCTATGCATAACAGGAACCATGAAATGTCTTGCTCAGTTTCTTGCTTTAAAGAGTTAGCCCCCAATTTCACATTGTATGCAATAGTACAAACATGTAACAAAAAGTGTAGAAGGTTTCCTTAGATATAGCTGGGAAATTCATCCTGTTTGCTTTGAAAAATGATGAAACCAGTTTGCTTTTAAAATGTTTTGCTTGGTTTCAAATTTACCAAGCAATAAAATTTGAGAAGTTTTAAGAGCTTTCTAACATGAAAAAACTCTTGAATCTAATCTAGATATTATTGCATGCTCTTGTTGAAAATGCCTGCATAGTCTGAGATTACCTTAATTATTATCTTGTTCATTCTATCAGAGATTCCCAAAGCACAGAAGAAGCCCTAGCAGCATTACCAATTGTTTCCACTCACCTGCTTTTTAGAGGTGCTTACCTTCTGTAGTCATTGTCTTAACTGCCAACAGCTCCACCCAACACAAGTAGGATCTAGAGTTTGGAAGTGTTCCTTGGAAACTTTCAGATTCTGTACTTAGTCCTGCATAGGAACAAGATGTCGCCTTGCCCTTGAGTAGGACTGTGGTTCCTCAGCGTTCAGGGGCTGATAGTCAGGAGCCCCGACTGACCAGGGCCAGAAACTGCTCAGTCAGCCTGGCCCACAGTGCCTGAAGAAGCTCATGGAGCATTTAGTTACTTCTGTGGAAGGCAGCACCTCCCTCTGTGCTCCTGTGTTTGAGAGTGACCATTTCACATTCAAAAGTAGCAGTGGCAGAATACTCAGAGTCTAAAAGGTGGTATCTTGCTTTTAGATGCTTAAGGTGTAGCAGGGGCTATATATCAGGGGAGAGAGGGAAAGAAGTCTGGCAGATGCTAGAGCTATTGCTTGCCCATTATGAGCTTTCATAAATTCCCCTGGCTGGTCAAAAATTTCCCGGGAGATTTTTCTTGCCTGCAGTAACAGCCTAGACTGATCTGAACCTGCAGGAATGTATAGTTTCCAGTGAGGTACCCACAGTGCACATGGATAAAATGAGACTTTCAAAGGACAAAGGAATATGTGCTTTTATTAAATGCACAAACACCACCATCATCTTTGGCATGTGACAGCATCCGTCAATCAGTTCTAAAGCCTATTCTAAGGCTATTGGTAGGAAGAAACTAACATTTTTTATTTGTTGACGGTGCTTTTTTTGCTAGAGCTCCAATATATATTTCTTCATCCTAAGGATATTTTTGCCCACAATAAACTGTTGATATATGACTTCTTAGAATTTCTTCTCCAGCAACCATTTGTTTTCAGAAATAAACTAAACTCAGTAGAATTTAAAAAAAAAAAAAAAAGCAAAGGAAAGAGACCAGAGACACTTGGATTCTTCAGTCTGCTAATTAGTTGCTCAAGTTTGTGCTCAATTGCTGTAAGTTGCCTAGGCTGTAAGGCATGATTGTTAAATTTCTGCTGCTCTGCTGAAACTACTGGACCAAACCTGGTACTATGCCAATTTATATCAGCAGAGAATTCAGCATAATATCCTCAAATGATTCTTTTAACAGTTTGACTTCCATTTAATCAACACAGAAAAAATGCTGGACAGTTTAATAAACACATAGAACACCAATGTTACGAATAAAATAATTCAATTTTGTATTAAAACTCATGTAATTGAGTTATGTCTGTTTACTAGATTTCTGCCAAAAGCCATCAGGCAGCAGGATGCTTTGCAGTAACACAAGCATAGCAGTTTTAAGTTGTCAAGGAATTTGATGCAGTTACTCCATGAATTAGGTGAAGCGATTTTTGCTATTAAAAAAAATTCAGAAACTGCAGACAAAACCTATTTCCTCCACTTGTGGATTCATTATGAAAGCTGAAAAACAATTCAATCTCCATTTCTTAGCTATTATGATGTATATTTAGGCCAGGGAGAGAATTTTTTTGAGGACATAAAGACAGCTGTGAACGATAAAAATCCATGCTCATATTTATAATGCAGCTTCCTCCCCTGCATGTGCCCTTAATTTGGATCTTGATATAGTCAGGGATAAAGTAACATTGCTGACAGCTTTGTCTTTAAAACCAGACTTTTACAGGAGAGTAACACAGAAAAGAACCTGGCCAGATTTCCACGTACCTTGCAGCAGTGGGTACACCATGCTGGGCTCTGTGTTCACAATCAGAGAAACTGTGGAAATTATGGTGGATGAGTGGCATTGAGAAGACTTTGACACAGCAGAGCTCTGTTAAAATAGTTACATTCTTGAGCTCTTGAAGAAGAAAATATCAGCTTGATATAAAAGCAGATTTCAAGTTCTCGTCCATTTAAATTGGGGGTTGCTATATTGAAGTCTTTTGTTCAATCAAGAAGACACACCACTTTAACCGTTAGGCCACAGAATCACTGGTCCCCTTGCTCAAGTATCCAACCCCTTGCTCAAAGCCAGATTAACACTGAATTCAGCCCCAGCTGCTCAGGGTTTTGTCCAGTTGGGGTCTCAAGGTCTCTGAAGGTGGAGATACGATGGCCTTCCTGGGCAGAAAACCTGCTCCAGTGCTTGAGCATCCTTCTGGTGAAAATGCTTTCCCTGTGTTTGGTCAGAACCTTCCCTCCCAATTTCTGACCATTCTTTCTCATACTCCCATTATGCATCACTGTAAAGAGCTTGAGTCCATCTATTCAGTAGTTTTATCATAGGTACTGTAAAGTTGCTAGTAGCAAAATGGCCTTCTCTTTTCCAAGCTGAACAAACCCAGTTCCCGCAGCCTCACCTTGTACCTTGTGCTCCACCCCCTGACCATCTTGGTGGCACTCCAGTTAACTTGCTGCAGTTTATCAATGTTTTTTTTGTACAGAGGGAGTTCTAGACTCAATGTGGTATTCCAGCTGTGATCTAACAAGTACTGAGCAAAGGCGAATGGTCACCTTCCTTGATCAGCTGGCTACGTTCTGCTTAATACAGTCCAACTTGTTGTTAGCTTTACCTGCTGCCAGGGAGCACTGCTGACCCGTATTAAGTTGCTGCCTACCAGGATTGCCAGGTCCTCTTCAGCAAAGCTGCTAACCAGGTGGGCAGAGTCCAGCCTGTAATGATGCAGAGGGCTGGTCCATCCCACATACAGGACTTTGCATTTGACCTTTTTGAATTGCATGAATTCTGTGTCTACCCATTTCTGTAGTCAGTCTAGGTCCCTCTGAATGGGTGCCTTGTCCTTTAGTGTATCATCTGCTCCACCAGCCTTGTGTCATCCAAGGTATTGGTGAAGATACAAAGCAGGAGAGTTCACAGGATAGACCCCTGAAGAAATCCATTTGCAACTGAGTGTCCAGTAGAGACCATTAACCACTACCCTCATGACCCAGGCAGCTTTTCACTGATCTAATCATGCATCCACCCAGAAAATGAGGTTCCATCTTGGATACCAGGGAAGACAGTGTGAAAATCACAGAATCACAGAATCACAGAATCACAGAATCACAGAATGGTTGGGTTTGGAAGGGACCTCTGAAGATCATCTTGTCCAACCCCCCTGCTTGAACAGGTACACCTAGAGCAGGGTGCACAGGACCGTGTCCAGGTGGGTTTTGGATATTTCCAGACAAGGAGACTCCACAACCTCTCTGGGCAGCCTGTTCCAGTGCTCTGTCACCCTCACAGTAAAGAAGTTTTTTCTCATGTTCAGCTGGAACTTCCTGTGTTCCAATTTGTGCCCATTGCCCCTTGTCCTGTCATTGGGCACCACTGAGAAGAGTCTGGCCCCATCCTCTTGACACCCACCCTTCAGATAATTATAAGCAGTGACAAGATCCCCCCTCAGTCTTCTCTTCTCCAGGCTGAACAAACCCAGGTCTCTCAGCCTTTCCTCATAAGAGAGGTGCTCCAGTCCCCTGATCATCTTTGTGGCTCTCCGCTGGACTTGCTCCAGCAGTTCCCTGTCCTTCTTGAACTGGGGAGCCCAGAACTGGACACAGAAAATGGCCTTGCTAAAGCCAAGATAGACAGCATACACAGCTGTTCGCTCATCCACACATCTAGCCATTTTACCTTAGAAGGAATACAGGTCTGTAAAGCATAACTTACTCTTGGTAAATCTATATAAACTACTCACAGTCACCTGCTGAGAAGCTTAATTATTTGACTCCTGACCATCCATGGAAGCATAGACATTACTGTGTATTTGGAACTAACATTCATTGTATACCATCTGAGAAGACTTAGTGGTATCAGTGGGTTCTAAAGGAAACTAAATCATCATAGAAGAATAGAATAGCCACTCCAGCCAGTAAGTCAGCTTCATCAGGGACCCACTTAAATGCCTCTGTGCAAACGCATGTACCATGGGGAATAAACGAGGATTTAGAGATGTGCACAAGCCTGCAGGGCTATGATCATATGATCATCACGGAGACGTGGTGGGATGGCTCCTATGACTGGGATGTTGGAATGGAAGGATACAGGCTCTTTAGGAAGGACAGGCAGGGGAGACGAGGAGGGGGTGTTACCCTCTATGTCAATGACCAGCTTGAGTGCATGGAGCTCTGCTTGGGGATGGATGAGGAGCCGACCGCGAGTTTATGGGTCAGGATTAAAGGGAGCACAGGGACAGGTGACATTATAGTAAGGGTCTGCTACAGGCCACCTGACGGCCAGGAAGACCGAGCAGATGAGGCCCTCTATAGACAGATAGGAGCAGCCTCACGTTCACAATCTCTGGTCCTCATGGGGGATTTCAACCACCCCGATATCTGTTGGAGGGACAAAACAGCACAGCAGAGCATAAGCAATCCAGGAGGTTCCTGGAATGCATTGATGATAACTTCCTTCTCCAAGTGATAGAGGAGCCAAAAAGGAGAGGTGCTATGCTGGACCTTGTTCTCGCCAACAAGGAGAGGCTGGTGGGGAAAGTGAAGCTCAAGCGCAGCCTTGGCTGCAGTGACCATGAAATTGTGGAGTTCAAGATCCTTAGGTCACCGAGGAGGGTGCACAGCAAACTCACTACCCTGGACTTCAGGGGAGCAGACTTTGGCCTTTTTAGGCATCTGCTTGGTAGAGTACTATGGGATAAAGCCCTGGAGGGAAGAGGGGCCCAAGAAAGTTGGTTAATATTCAAGGATCGCCTCCTCCAAGCTCAGGAGCAACGCATCCCAACAAAGAAGAAGGCAGGCAAAAACGCCAGGAAGCCTGCATGGATGAACAAAGAGCTCCTGGACAAACTCAAACACAAAAAGGGAGCCTACAGAGGGTGGAAGCAAGGACAGGTAGCCTGGGAGGAATACAGAGAAATTGCCTGAGCAGCCAGGGATCAGGTTAGGAAAGCTAAGGTCCCGAAAGAATTAAATCTGGCCAGGGATGTCAAGGGCAACACGAAAAGTTTCTATAGGTATGTCAGTGATAAAAGGAAAACTAGGGAAAATGTGGGCCCTCTCTGGAAGGAAATGGGAGACCTGGTTACCCAGGATATGGAGAAGGCTGAGGTACTCAATGACTTTTTTGCCTCAGTCTTCACTGGCAAGTGCTCAAGCCACACTGCCCAAGTCGCAGAAGGCAAGTGCACTCTCAGCAAGTATGCCGATGACACCAAGCTGTGTGGTGTGGTCAACATGCTGGAGGGAAGGGATGCCATCCAGAGGGACCTTGACAGGCTTGAGAGGTGGGCCCATGCCAGCCTCATGAAGTTCAACAAGGCCAAGTGCAAGGTCCTGCACATGGGTCAGGGCAATCCCAAGCACAAACACAGGCTAGGTGGAGAATGGATTGAGAGCAGCCCTGAGGAGAAAGACTTGGGGCTGTTAGTTGATGAGAAGCTCAACATGATCCGGTAATGTGTGCTTGCAGCCCAGAAAGCCAACCATATCCTGGGCTGCATCAAAAGAAGCGTGACCAGCAGGTCGAGGGAGGTGATTCTCCCCTTCTACTCCACCCTCATGAGACCCCACCTGGAGTACTGCATTCAGCTCTGGGGCCCCCAACATAAGAAGGACATGGATGTGTTGGAGCGAGTCCAGAGGAGGGCCATGAAGATGATCAGGGAGTTGGAGCACTTCTCCTACGAGAACAGGCTGAGAGAGTTGGGGTCGTTCAGCCTGGAGAAGAGAAGGCTCCAGGAAGACCTTATACCAGCCTTCCAGTACCTGAAGGGGGCCTACAAGAAAGCTGGAGAGGGACTTCTTTTTACAAGGGCATGTAATGATAGGACAAGGGGTAATGGCTTTAAACTGAAAGAGGGTAGATTTAGATTAGATATAAGGAAGAAATTCTTCACTGTGAGGGTGGTGAGGCACTGGAACAGGTTGCCCAGAGAAGTTGTGGATGCCCCATCCCTGGAAGTGTTCAAGGCCAGGTTGGACGGGGCTTTGAGCAACCTGGTCTAGTGGAAGATGTCTCTGCCCATGGCAGGGAAGTTGGAACTAGGTGATCTGTAAGGTCGCTTCCAACCCAAATCATTCTATTATTGACTCTATGAGAATAATTCAGGTTAGACAAAACCACTGGAAATCATCTAGTTCAACCCTGCCCTCCCCTACTAAAGCAGGATCAACCTCAAAGTTAGATCAGGTTTCTCAGGGCTTTGTCCAGATAAATTCTGAACACCTCTAGGGATGGAGATTGCACAACTTTTATGGGCAACCTGTTTCAGAGTTTGCCCACTCCCACTGTGAGAGAATTTTTTTTTTATAACTAATTGGAATTTTCCTTGCTGCAACTTATGATCATTGCCTTTTGTCAATACATTTTATTATAAAATGGCCAACAGCTAGGTAACAAAAAATGCTGAGCACAGGGCTGTGTCTGAAAGCCACAGCTTTAGACTCTCAGCTCCTAGGGTCGAAGGTTGGAAGGTCCTCATGAGATCCACAGCCCAGATTCCTCTCACAGTAGGTCTCTCTCCATCTTTCAAAGTAGGGGTTACTCTTCATAATTTTGAAACAGTTTATAGGGCCGAACACTTGGAAGGAATATGAAAGTCTTGGTGCTCTTTGCGTTCTCTGCCTATGGAGTTGAAATACATGCCTGTGAGAAGACTACCCCAACTGTTAGGCTGTATTAGTTCAAAGAGTTTATAGAATCATTTAGGTTGGAAAAGACCTTTAAGATCATCAATTTAATTCTCAGCGATTCAGAAGAAAGGAGGCAGTGTGCCTCTATGGCATAAGGGATAGGACTCTCATTTAGGAAATAAAGTTGAATTTTGATTTCTGCTCCTGGGACTACTTCTGCAGTTTCATGAAAAGATCATGTATTCTAGTCCTGGAGTTCTGTTTGACTGTTACAATTGATTTTATATCGGATCCTCGTGGACAAAAAGTAGCATCTTAACTCCCTCAGTATGGAGTTTGGGTGATGGAGTTCTGTGCAGTATATATCCATTTGAAATGACAATAGCATAAAAGTATTTTTCATGGTTGTTTGGAAACATTGCTCTTTATGATAATTTTCTTCCATTAGATACACAACATCATTTTTATGAAGTGGTTTTATTTATTTTCTTTCCTCTCTCTTGTTTGTCTTATGTTTGTCATTTTACAAGTCCATCCTGATCACTCTTCCTCTCAAAGAGGGTAGGAATCCTTCTTGTCAGTTTATCTTAAACAAATCATCAACATTTCTGTTTCTGTTCCAAATTGTAGTTACGAATCATTATCTAAGACAGCTTTCTTTTGTATTGGAAAATATCATCCATCTGTTTGAATGGGGAAAAAGGACCTGAGGGTCCATACATCTGAATAGTTTTTTAATCTCAGATCACTTATGAAGATCTCATAACACTATCATCTCTCCAAATCCGTATGTGAGTTGACAGCTATACAGTATTTAAGATACTTCTAAGAGACCTGCTTTGTTTTGTCTGTCTCTGCAACTGAACTGCTTTGTGTAGTGGTCAAATTTTGCTATAAATCTGATCAGAAGTGGTATTTTCACCAGTTCAACCCTACTGGAACAAATTTCCCAGACATACTCATTTATTACTGATGTAATTCTTAGCCCAATGTTATTACAGACTGTGTCTTTCAGGGCTCGGCTTTGCGGTTTGTGAACATCTACTAAAAAATCAGTCAAACCAGATTTTCTTTCCTACTTATGCTTGTATATACTTCAGCCCATTTTCCCTGACTGCAACACAGCCATTAAGACTGTTAGATAAGCCCTTCATTCTCCATAGCGTTTAGCAAACTGATTGCATTGCTTGATACAAATTTCTAGACTTTCCACTAGCTAATATTTAAACAAAAAAGTGGAGCCATTACTCACTCTTGACAAACCATAACAAACAATCAATAGGTCATCCTGACATTGTACACCCCCACTAGAAAAGATAAACTGTTCCAGAATATTGTGTTGAAGATCTGCTTCTACTCTTGACTATTTTACACCAATGGAATTGGCTAGAGACTTTGCTATCACTTCTTGTAATCTCTCTTCAGTACGTACGATAGAAGCCATAATTACTGCTGCAGTGTCAGGACTTATTCCCTAACGTCTGTCCAAATAGAAATTTCTCCCTATCTTTTCGTTCAGGCTGGGGTTTTTTTAGCAACCAATTTCTAAATTTAATTTCTAACTGGCTCACCAGTCAAATGATTTCAATGGCATAAAGATTTCTTCTTATTTTCTGTGATATTTGACCATTTATCTGCTGCCTAACTTTAAAGTGCTTGCTTTTGTCAAAACTCTTATTTACTTAAATCATTGGCTGTGCCATACAGCTGCTCCCTCTGGTTTGCAATGTTTCTAAATTGTATGTTGCAGATTCAACAAAGAGTATTCTTTGTCTGGCAGAAGTTTCCCATTGAAGCAATAGGAACAATGGCACTGCTTAGTATGTATTGATGTTATGAGGGCTGAGAAATAAGAGATGCATTTTTTCATATTTTTAATAATTTTAAAATCTAGTTTTTAAAAAGTAATGGTCTCATTCTGTTCCTTTACGCAAAATATAGTGCCTTCTATTTTCCTAGTAAACTTGTTAAAGATAAGAGCCTCTATGTTTTCAAATAAAAATTACATGACTCTCATGATCTTTGCCACTCACTGCCCAGTTCTACCAATCGGAGTATGGCCAGAAATTAGCTCTTGAGTTTCAACTGCATTTGTAACTCAATCATTTCTCTTACGTGTATCCAATTTTCTAGTCTTAACAACAGTTACTATTCCTCTTTAGTATTTACTCTGATACGTGCCAGCAGAGGCACCAACTGTGCCACCCTTACTTGCTGGTTCAGAGCGATAGTAACTAGTGAGGTTTATGATCAGGAAGTAATTTTCTGATAAAATTCTGTCTTTATTAGCTCTCATTCTATTTTCAGAAAACCTCTCACCCAGTTTGAACTGGGAAAACTCATAATGACATAGTGTGTCTGACAGGGAAAGACTGCCATGTGTCTATCTCAAGTATAGATGCTACTGAACTGTGTATTTACACATTGTTTTTACAGATGGGGGAATTTTACCTGTCCTGCATAAATGCAGGGAATGAGAAGCAATGTAAAATACTTCTTTGCCTTCTATTTTGGCTGTTTTAATGCAGACTGAAAACCAGGTGAATATCGGTAGAAGTACTATAACTTTGTACCCCAGTTGGCTAGCTGGAAATTGTTGACAGACTGACTGATAGCTGACCTGATTTCTTTCTTGTCATTTGGTAGCATCTAGTTTGGAAGTGGAGTAACTGTAAATTTTTACAGTGTAATTTTGAAGAGATTCTTCAAGCACACACCTACCAGCCATGCTTGCCTGTCCTATGCAGGATCAGTGCCTTGGGGAAGCTTAGAGCAAATACACTCTTCTTTACATACTGGACCAAAAGGAAAAATGTGGATTTCTCTTCCAGCTGTATAAACTTCTAGAAGTGGAAACAGGAAAAGAGCATTACACTTTTGGTACCTGTTCTTCCCTATGTTTGTAGAATTCCCTGACCCAAGTATCAAGGACTATTAGAGAAGAGCAAGGTGGGATCAGGTAGAGCAGGCTTCATCAGCTCCTTTTGTATTGTAGCCCCTCTGCCTCCAAGAGAGTAGAAGAACTAGGGTTTTATAAACTCTCATCCATAGCAAAAGGATCCCTTCCAACAATCTGCTTGGTATTTCTGTGATGAGGCTGGGAGGCTGTGAACAGCATTGCACAAAATTCTCATGATAGTTACAGAAAAGCTCTCACTGTCATATCAGGCAGAAACGATACCATCTCCTGGCTGTGCTGGTCCTTAACTGATCTCAGAAACTGGACAAAGACTAAAATAGAACTTCAAAAAAACCCCAGTTTACTACTGGGGCATAAGTGATGTCGAGAACTGGCCATTACAAGGATGGTCTTTACAGAAAGTATTACTTCCCAGACCAGTTAAGGGTCTCTGCTCCAGCACTTTTCGATTGTTTCTGCCTGCTCACATAGGCACAGCTGAAATAACTATATTTCTCCACTCATTCCTGAAAGAAATGCTATTTCTCCTATATACAGCATTCCAGTTTAGCTACAGTGACTTGCAGAATTTAACTGCAATTCTGCGCTGCTTTGTTTCTCATTTATTCCTTAAAAAAACAGAGGGAGAATATAGCCTAGCAATTTATACAGTTAGTTCAGTCAGCGACAACATGATACGTGAGCAAATCTTGTAACTGCTTTCTCCCTTCCCTGCCTCTGTGTGATAGTTGTCCAGCTCTGCTGTAAGTAATCACCCTCAAAATGCCGCTCCAACTGATGTGACAAACTTCACCCTGTGGTCAGCCACAGCAGTGGCTTGTCACAGGATCCGTTTATGTCACGTATAGAACTGGTATGTTCAGAAATGGGATTTCAATCTGGAACTATTCCCTAGATGAGCACACCAAATGTGAGGCTCATGAACCTTCCTACCCAAATTACCACAACAGGGAAAACTACACCTCTGATTTGAGGCTAAAGAAGGAAGGTCAGACTATCTTTTGGGTGGTGTTAACATATCACTGTAATAACTGTTACAGAAGAATTTGAATAGAATATTCAACAGAAAGGATAGGAGAATAAGAAACATGTTAAAGAGAAAAACTGTACTTGGTTTCCCCTCATAAAAAGAAATAAATTTCCCTATCACAGAGGCATGCCTCTTGCCAAATTTCAAATTTGGTCAGATAACTAGAGTGGTCTATCTGGCAACCATTCACAGTTCTTAATGTATTTTTCTTGATAACCTCTCTGTGAAAGAAGAAAGCGTTGCCATCCCATTATTGCAGAGGAGGAACTGGGGCATAAAGAAACCGTGACTTGTTCAGGATCACATTCAGTGTCTGTCACTCAGGGCACTTGAAGTCATTGCCTGTGACATACATCATTACTAAGGCAAGGAGGCAACAGTAGTGGCATTATTAGTCAAAATTTTCTGTTGTTTTAAAATTAAATTTATGTTGGTTTTAGATTTTGTATTTATTTATGTGAGGCCACATGCAATAGGAAACTTCAAAGACTTGCAGTCTTCTGGCTGAAAATACACAACTGAACAACGATTTATTTGTTAGAAGTAACTATTAAATATCTGAACCTTTTTCTCAAAATTATTGCTGTTAAGCCTATTTATGCCTCCCTACTTTGCACACAATGGCAAAAGAGACCTTTTTTCCTTTGGTTATCTGATGGTAACCCAAGATAGATGCAAAAAAACAGAAAAAAGCAAATTCTACTTGTAGCCTGTGTAAATTTTTAAATTTAGGAAAGAAAAGCAGCAGAAGAAAGTGTTTTCAGGATTCTTCTATTCCTCTAAACAACTGTGTATATTCAAAAATGTCATCTCCAAATATGGTATATTTATTACTGTGTGATTTATTCCTTCACAATGCTTCAGAACATTTAAAAGTTTGCAGGACATATTGATGGATGTGCATCTCCGAGATGCTGTCTGTCTTGAAAAGTAGCAGCTGCGAAGATCACTTTTCTCACTGAAAGGGAGTGAAGGGACAAATGAACTATGTTGGTTAGATGGGATTTATTGATGTGCCAAAGGACCACTTCAAATTCTGTGCTCTCTTTTTCATACATGCTTTAAAATACAGATATGCCCTGTGTGTTTTCAGAGCAGCAAGGGGAAGTTGGTCTATTTCCTGTTTGGCACGACTGGAAAGGCAAGTCAGTTTTTGCTTATTTGGAAACCAGAAAAATCTCAGTGTTGTCAAACTCAATGAAAAGTAGAAGCCCAATTCTTGCCTCTGGTAAGGGCAAAGAACTTCTGCTCCCATGCACTCACTAATACGGATAGCACCGAGCACATGGGTTAACTGTGTCTTGATGGAACTAACTGAAAAATCAACTCTTGCATATGTGTCTTTATCATTTTTATTTAAAAGCAACACTGACCACTGAAACTGTCTTATGTGAAATGCAGGTGAGTGCTTTCAGCTTTAGAGGACTAGCGTAAAGTGGAATGTAAAAATGTTCTACGTATCGCTTGTGTTCTCTGAGGTCTGTCTCCCTTTCATTTTAGTTTCTTGGTTTTGTATGGTTCTCAGAACAATGTCCTATTTTAGACATATTAGTCGTCCTGGCATACAGATGCAAATAAATATAGCCATACTTCGTGTCTACTGCCCTACCTTACTGGCAAATGGACGTTGTTGGAAGAAATGTGAGTATTAGTTTATATGAAATAAACAGAGATTTTTGAAGCTATGAAATGTGGGGAGGTTTTGTGAATCTGAAAGAGCCAGGAACCGCCAATTTTTCATTTCCATGGGACTCCTACTTCAGAGATGTGAAGGTTAATCCATTATGATACTTTTTTCTCCTTACTTTTCTAAACAGTATCTAAAGACTAAAACAATAATCGGTAACTCATTTTGTGTGGGTAGTAGAGGAGGAGAATTTTTTAAAGTCAAGTATAAACTCCTACATACAGTGTGATTAGGAAGGTTAAATACATAGTGACTTTCCAGGTACAAGTAACTGTAAGAAGGAAAATGGAATGTCATTTCAGAATATATATTTTTCTTTCATTTAAGGGAGTGAGGTTATTCAAAGTCATAAAACAAGAAGTAACTTGCTTTTCAGCTTCTCCGAAAAGATCATTTGCTCTCAAAACAAGCCAATCTTTGAACTGTGTATAAGGCTTTTATATTTGCCATATTAAGGGAGAACAATTGCCTCACGCTTGCCTTGCTCATCAGTTTGTCTTGAGGCCGGTGATAACTGCACAACAGGTTGAATTTCCAGTGAGGGCTACTGTTCATTTCCCTGAAGTAAAGACTTGCCAAGAATCATGGTTGATCCCACTGTGTATACTGAATTGCCATAATACTCCAATGCTCCTCTGTTGCTGTTTAGTCTCCTTATGGCACAGTCATCCCAATGAATTGTCTGTTTAAAAAAGATAAAAATAAGTACCTTATCTTTTTTTTAAAAAAAATTTCTGATTGTCCTTCACAGGATTAATTTCAAATAGATAAAAACTTAATGATAGCCTATATTTGCATGTTTTCTGAACGCATAACAAAGACCATTACATGGATGTTACACTTGAGTATTTAAAAAAACTTCCACAAACTTCCACTGGAAGTGGAGAAGATGGGGAAGGTACATTCTGTTTTAAATTTAAATGTGTCTCATTTATCTCCTAAGATAATTGTGAAATTTTATGGGGTTTGGCTTGCATATAGACATTTTTCCGTCTCATTATTTAATAGATTTATATAGCTTCATTAAGTGCAGTCATCGTCTTACTCGAATTAGGTACCTGAAATTCTGTTAATATTTGAGCTGCAACCTCATGAACCAAAATAAACATACCTTATATGTAGATACAAATACAGAGTGTGTTTATGCAGAATAGTTTAAAATATCACCTAATTATATTACCACATTAGTTTAACAGTTAGGTAAATTTTGCAGGTTTTAGAGGAACTGTTTTTTACTTTTCCCAAAGCAGGATCTCACTTAGCTTCAATACAAACATAAATCACAATTCACACTCTCATTTTGTGGAACTTTCATACAAAAGTGTTAAAAAATGCAGACTATTTGCATTTTCAGTTTCACATGGCAATGCGATCTGTTACCCAATCTCCACGTTTGGGAATAAATAGAAGACAAGCAGGCACAGATAAATAGATTGTTTAAAGGGCATTTTGAAGTAGGAATACAATTCTTCTCTATCTCATCACAATAAATTTCACTGTAAGTTCACATGTTCAGAACCTTCCAGGGGAGAGAGACTGTGACATGAGGCTAGGGCCCTTTCAGTGGTCCTATATTCTACAACTGTTTCACAACAAAGAAAAACTTTCTGCACCAACTGTATGTCTCAGCCTTTTGGACTAAATACCCCTGGTTCTGTTCTTACTAATGGTAAGCTTCCGTTTGCAACTATGGTTTGCAACTTATGCAAGCCTTAAGAAGCATAGTTGCCACATCATATCAAACTGCTAGTGTTCAAGTAGGTTTGAAATGAAACAGAGTAAATGTATCTGTGTCTGCATTGCTGACTTACTGGCTTCATACAAGCTGAGTATTTGTGGTTCAGGTGGAAGCCATTTCACTTTATTGTTGTTTCTAGTGCCAGAAACAGTTCTAAGAACTGAGGGGAAAACTGTAGTATCACTGAGAAGTTGGGTAGACTGATGGTTGGAGAATATTTTATTCTTCTTCAGAGTTAATTTTCATACACACACAGAATTACACACAGAATCGTTTAGGTTGGAAAAGACCTTTAAGATCATTGAGTCCAACCATTAACCTAACACTGCCAGTTCACCACTAAACCATGTCCCTAAGCACCACATCCAAATGCCTTTTAAATACCTCCAGGGACGGTGACTCAACCACTTCCCTGGGCAGCCTGGTCCAATCCCTGACAACCCTTTCAGTGAAGTAATATTTCCTGATATCCAGCTTAAACCTCCCCTGGCGCAACTTGAGGCCATTTCCTCTCGTCCTATCACTCGTTACTTGGGAGAAGAGACCAACACCCACCTTGCTACAACGTCCTTTCAGGTAGTTGTAGAGAGCGATACAGTCTCCCCTCAGCCTCCTTTCCTCCAGGCTAAACAACCCCAGTTCCCTCAGCCGCTCCTCAGAAGACTTGCGCTCTAGACCCTTCACCAGCTTTGTTGCCCTTCTCTGGACACGCTCCAGCACCTCAGTGTCCTTCTTGTAGTGAGGGGCCCAAAACTGGACACAATATTCGAGGTGCANCACTGCAGCCTAGTCAGTGCATTCCTTGTTAATACTGCATTATTCTAAATGAGCTAGCCATTCTTTGTCCAGCAATGGCTTTTCATTATGAAATTCTGACCTGATTAGTTCCAATGTTAAATATTTTTTTCATGTTTTCTGTGTTCTATACTGCTATATTGCTAAGTTACCTACATGAATAATTGCCCTACTTTAGTCCTATTATCTTTGTCATGTTTGGGTGGAAAATCTCAAGTAGAGTGGCAGAAGCAGCCTGCTCTGCAGAAATTATAGCACTGTACTCAACGACAGTAGCATAATAAAGTGGTTCAGAGCAACCTGCCAAAATCTCTAACTTCTGTTCTTATGTCTAGTAGGTCTGTTCTGGCAGTAAAATTGAGAGAGACAAATGACCTTTCCTTTTTCTGTTTGCAGAGATGTCCAGCTAGCTAGAGACTTATTGTGCCCTCTGGGCTGCTCTCAATTAGTTTCAATGGTTTCTGTTACGATTGTCTTGATTTTTTTTTCTGAGTTTCAAAAGCTTGACATTTTAGAGTTTTGAATTTCATTTTGAATTTTAAAACAATGACATAAATTCAAGATCATCTGTGGCAGTTGCACGAAAGAAATCATAAATTGAAAAACTGATTCACAAAATCATTATTTTTTAAGAAGAAAAGCCTTGATGAGTCTCCTCTATCAAACAATCAAATTTTGCAGGAAACAGGGAAATCATAGTATGTGCGGTATCCGCAAAGGCAATGGAGCATCTGGAAATATTTTTTCATGAACATTTTAATGCTCATAAAAACACTTACAAAGTATTGGGGTCAACTCTTCTTTTGTGACGGGACAGAACCTGAAGTGACGAAAAGTATGAGCAGGTGGAGCTGCAATCCTGGAGCTTATGCCAGGTATAAACAAAATCTCTCAAGTGTATTCAGCTGACTTTCAAGCTGATTTCTGGGATGAGTACAATTATTTGTGTTGATGAAGATCTGAGCCTGGAAAACCTCATTTAAAAGCACAGATCGTTGTTTATGGTTGCTGTCTGCATCCAGTGTGTTATACTGAATCAACTCTAATTGACAAGAGGAGGCTGATGCACCTTAATGAGTGTTTGCTGTTGCCAGAAAGAGTTTTCCAACTCTTGATTAAATGAGATTTAGGTGAAACTGCCGCTGCTGCTAACAGATGCTGATTTTCACTGGAGCTGACACACTGATCTATAATCATAGCATTACCTTGTCTACTTGGAAGATGCTTCTTTTAAAAAATACACATATATATATATGTTCAGTTTAATGCTGAGCTTTTTATTGGCATTCAGTGGGTAATAGCATAACCTTTTGTAATGGTGAAAGAAGCAGAATATGAAATATCTGCTAGACAGGGAAAAAATACTATATTTTCTTTCCCATTGATCCTTCCTTTTGATGAATTCCCATGAACAAGAGGAACTGGGAGGTGCCTCTGGTATAAGATTCTGTCACAGCTGTGACACGAGGAAACAGAACTGAAATGGTGTGATGCTGTATGACCTGTGTGAATATGACACTATCTTTTGAAGTTTACCAGGATCTGTGAGTTTGAGGATGTATATACTGTGCTTAGTTTCACTGGATCAAAGTTTTGTCCCACTCCTTGGAGGACTCAGAAGAAACACAACAAAGAAATCCTGAAGCAATTTTCCGTTCCCTCTGCTCCTGTTCATGCTCTCTAGAAGAGAGGAGTTGATCCAACTGTTTATTTTGGAGCCAAATATAGAACTGCATATTACCAAAACCATCAAAGGGGATTTCCAATACAAATTTGGAAGTACAACAGCTCTTCATCTTTAGGAAATTATTTTTTTGAAAACTAGCTGAACCAAAGCATATCCAAAAATTATAACTTTTTGAGATGTGTCTAAGGGGCTTTATTCCATGGCTTACTGGGAGAATTTTGACAGAAAATGTATAATTGTTCAGTGACTCTCAGTATGTCTTTTCTCCTTATCTAGATGCAACTATTTTCTTAGGTTTTCTTTCTTTTTTTCTTTTCCCCCCTGAAGCCTGTGAACCATAAAGATGACAAACTCACTGAAAATTTGAAAGAGCATGAAATTTATACAAAATAGAAGCTCAGAATGAAAAACATTGCCTGGAATAAACACTGATAGCATAGTAAAGCAAAATTGTTGGAGATTTCTGGAATACCCATTACCAGTACATTGCCCTACCTCAATACATTGCAATTAATCTATTATTTTAGATTAAAAAACATATGCTTGTGTGTCAATGTGAACTGTTAGTGTATATGAAAAGTACACTTGATCTCATAATTTTCCATTTTTTAAAAAATATTTAGGGATTTTAACCTATAGTGTTATTTAACATATAGCTTGATTTTCAAAGCTGACTAGTGAAATTTTTACTTTTTACCTAATCTTCAGAAATGAAAGTAGTGAGTACTAAACAGAGGAAGAATAAATTAAAACTTTTTAAAAGGAGAAACAATAAAAGAAAAAACCCAAATAATTTAAACTATAGCCACAAAACAAGCACTACTGACAAATAGAACACAAAATTAATTTGTACTGACTTTGCTTCTAATTCCAAAATAAAATAAAAATAGAAGTAATCAGTGCAAAATAATTTAAATGGAAATGTTTACTAAGGGCATTGGAAGCCCAACAGTAATAGGTGGTGTAAGAACAATTTTTGCTTCAGTAGACTGTTTGCATTGATGAATTCCCTACATGAGTGCTACTGTGCTATTATCTCTTAATTTAGTTATCTTAAATTTAAAGCCTGATTCCATCACAAATATACAGAAATAGTGTAACCCATAACATGCACTCTCCTGGTTAAAGACCAGAGATGGATTCCTTAGCTAATTCTTTTGGGCAGAAGCAAGTTTTTAAAATGAAAATCTGTTCAACTAATAAAAAGAATTGAAGGAGCCTGCAAGCCCATTTCTGCAATCCCCTCACCACATGTATCCTGATACAGCATGCAGATGAGTAAGACTGTATGTAAAGTGGAAGATTTAACCTCTTTGCACTTTCAAACAAGCAGTGGTGTAGGAGAGAGGTTCTGCAGCAAAAGTTAATGTTGTTAAGTTGAATGAAACAAACCAGGATGTTCAGAGTCGCAGTCTCTGAGATCTTCCTGCCGTGCTGAGGACCAAATGGAGGCAGAAAAGAAAAGCTGCAATGCATGGTTGAGAAAATGAAGTAGGGTCAAATTTACCGGGGACTGGGAAAAAAATCCCAACTTTAGGGATGAAGGGACCCTGTACAAGGAAGGAATAAAGACTTCATATAAACCACAGTGGAAACCAGCTGCTAATACTCAAGATCAAAAATGTTAAAGGAGGCTTTTTTTAGGTGGGGGCGGGGGGGAGAAGCAGAATGGAAGAAAAACATCAAACATGCAAGAAGCCACCATTTGAGATGATGGACACTCTAGGGATTAAATCAAAAGCGTTCTTCTAACTTTTAGTAAAAGGGGTGGTCCAAAGTGTGAAATTTTTGTAGATGACCCAGAGGCTACTGGAAGACACCATATTGGAAGCTCTCATCAGATGCATGCTGCCTATCATAAAAGAATAAAATTAGGATCGCTAAACTGAAGGTAAAGGGAAGTTATTAAGAACAAGAAGGCTGCCTTCATAAAGTTGAAGTCCTGTCCAACTGAGAGTATCAGACAAGGCCACAAGCACTGGCAGGTTAAATGTGGAAGTATGCGAAAGCAGATTTTGAAAAAAAACTTGCAAAGACATAAAAAGAAATAATAAATTCTTTTTCAAACACATCAGGGGCAGAAAGCTTGCCAGAGAAGCATGAGAGCCAATAGATAAGCAAGACATAAAAGAATTTGCCATGCACAAACTTAGGGAAGTTTCCACACTGAAACCCTTCTTTTTGGATTTTTTGGCGGTGTTAGAGAATCTGTCACAAACTGAAGTGTCAGTGGAAGAGATTACAGAACAAATTGTCAGCTTGCTCAAACCACCAGGACTGGATGGAACCTGCCCAAGTTCTAAAGGAATGCAAAAGTCAAATGGCTGAACTACTAGCCATAACTTCTCACTTAAAGCCACCTCAGTGTAAGGTGGCGATGGGAAGGGCAGGATGACTTTTTAAAAAGGGATCCAGGGAATAACACAAAAGTACAAGGATCTAAGTTTTAGAACAGCTTCAGCATGGTGAGTAATTAACTAGATGAGAGCTACCCTGCCTGGAAAACAGGCAACTGATATGCTAATATGCAGAAAGGAGCACGTTACAGAAAGCATCAAAAGTTATTCACCATCTTTTCTAATGCTTGAATGAGGAGATATCAAATTAAACTAGCTAGTGGCAGATTCAAAAGAAAAAAGAATGATTCTTCAAACAATGTTTACTTAAGTTACAAAGCTCCTTGTCACAGAGTTGGGCCGTTTTGTGTCCAGATTTGGTAGAGATTTTCACTGATTGAAAAGTCCTCAGGTGAGAGCAAAGAGAAAGCTCAGAGGTTAGGAGACAATGGTTTACAGGAAAAGATTCAAGTCATGTTGTTTTAAAAGAAAAGGAGATCACTGAAGGAGGACATAATTTTTCAAGTACCTGAAAGGCACAGAGTTAAGGAACTGTTCTCCATGTCCTCCTAGGACAAAAAGGAATAGGCTTCAGTCTGCAAACTAGCTAATAGCAGGATTAAATTTCTAATGGCAGAGAAGCACTAGAAGAGATTCCCTGGAGACCCAGTGGAGCCTCTACCCTTGGAAGGCTTTCACAGAACTGACAGTAATCTTGGGTGATGCTACACTGATATGAGGATGGTCTATATTGGTTATTAAGGGATATTCTAATCTTATATCTGTTCTGTTGCTACTTTCCTCTCCTTAAAGTAAGAGAAGAAACATTATTTCTCCTTTTACTTTGGCTTTTTGTGACTATTCTTTCATGCTTCCTATCCATTTATCGAAGTCGGTGTAGTACATTGTAACCCATTACTTTCCAGATCTGAAAAAGTATGTGTGATCTGTGGACATACTGTAAGATAACTGTTATCCATGACTGACAGGTGCAATTTCTGCAGTCTAAACCATGCAGAAAAGGAGCACTAAAAAAGGTATCCTCCAAACCCATTGAAATAGCAGGGAAGTATATGCTAGTCAGATGGACGGTTTGACTGGCTAATTGTTGTAATACAATTACACAATGATTTGGGCATGCTTTGATAAAATAGTCCAAGTATTTCCACACAAAAAATCCCCAACCCAAAGCAAAGTGCAGTATATCAATCAATTTGCAGTATATCAATTATATTTTATCTGTTTTCTTACCCCAGGACTTCTATTTCTGCACCAGGCAATCTCAGGTAGCGCCACGTGGTGCTCTAAAGCAATGAGCACATGCTTTAATAGACTAGGTCTGATGTACTTTTAGAAAGCAGGTAACAACATAAGCATAAGGAGAACATTTTGAACAAAGCGTTTAAAATTTTGGCCTGAGATTTTTTTTTTTAAAATGACAAAAATGTTTCTTAATTTAGGCCCCTAAAAATAGATTTACTTTCAAATATCCTGGATTTGACAGACAGTGGAAGACACCCATAGGATAGGATCTCTGGGTGCTGGCAGTGAAGCCAGACCAGGCACTTCTAATCTCAGTGTCTAAATATGGATTTAACCACCTCTCTTGAGGCCCCCAAATTTGAAAATGGTTGGCTGCAATCCCCACTGAAGCAGCTCACACCATTCTCTACATGGTCTGTGTGCCGTGGTTCTAGTAGCAATTGTTTTAAATGGAAAGAGTTTAGTTTTCATTTTTCTGAGAGAAAACTGGCCAGTCCCAATTATGGAAACAAATCTTCAGCATAAAACTTTTTAAAAAACCAGAAATTCTCCTGGGGAAGTCACAGGCAGGGCAAAATTAGCTTTTCCAGAAGAGCTGACAGTTGTTTACATTTTAATGTGGAGGAATCCAGCAAGTCTGCAAGTTTATTTTTAGTAGTTGTAAACCGAGTTATTTAACTCCTTTTTTTCTGTGACTGGAGCTGAGACATAAAAATGATTAATACAATGACAAACTGGTGCCCGACCTCATGCTAGAGTTTGGATGGTGATGAATATTGTGATAATCAGAAAGCAGTAGGATTCTTTCACATTATATTTCTTGCGATGCCTCATCTAAATATTTGCAGTCTGACAGCTTCTGTGCTTAGAATAGTTCTGGTTGCCACAAAAAATACTGGGTTGCTACCTCTGAGCAGGATGAATCTGCTTCCCTCCTTGTGGAGCAAAACCAGCAAAGAAAATTTTGTTACCGGTGTCCTGTCTTCATCACTGCTAGCACAAGTCCTGCCAAATCCAGCAATGAAAGCTGTGGCAGTCACTCTGTCAGGGGCTGTGAGTGAGCTAGCACAAGCCAAAAGCCATCTAAGCGTTGCTGCAACAGGAAAAGTGAGGGACCTCCTCCATTTAGTGTCACCAGTTGTGCAGGACTTTGGCTTGAGCTCCCCAGCATGGTGCCAGGGAAGGCACCCCAGGCAGTGCGAGCTGCTCCCTGCTAGCAGAAAACCACTAGTTCGACGCTGCTAAACCCTGTGTGCTTGTTGAATAAAGGAGTTTGCTGCCATAAATTCATTCCTTTGTAAATGCGAAGCACCTTCCTATAAGACAGCAGACTTGTCAAGCTGGTGTAAAATTGGAATTGCCTCAATTATAGATGAATCCAGCTGCAGGAACTCAGTTGGGAGATCATATTTTCTAAAAGAACAAGGCTGCTTTTTCCTCCAAAGCCACCATTAGGGACTGCATCCAGGGAACAGTCAGGACAGTAAGTGTCAAAATCATTCCGCCAAGGGGTCACACCAGACAAGTGTGTTAAACTAGGCATACAGGAACCAACATTTCTAAATGATACACAGTGAGGAAAATCAATACTCATCAGGTTTCACTGTACTATCATGTGTCTGTGGTTAAAAGAAGAAGAGAAGCAGTCACATAACTTCGAATGGATGGCTAGTAGCTGCATGGTTTGGCTTCTGTTCATAACTAAGATGCAGACTTCTGCCCTTTTCTCTGGCACATTATTTAACCTCGGAGTCTGTTTCCACATATGTCTCCAAAGCCGTGCAATTTAATTAGCCAGCCTCCAACGGGGCTGGAACAATACTTATAAAATATTTGCAGATGCTTTTGATCTGGGAGGCACAGCAGAAGGGCAAAGCAGTATTTATATGGGTTTTGAAGAGAATTACAAGCAATCTTTTTGTTTGGTTTTAAACTGAAAGCCAAATTACATTACAAAGCATTGAGGTATTCTGGCAGAAAGCACAGAAAAATACCTAGCGTGTTTGGTGACTGAAACCTTTACTGACACTGTCTCCTTACAAGTCTTGTGCATTTCTCACTATTATAATTAAATCTATTCAAAGTTTGTCAGAAAGAAATGCATCTGAAATCATACTTAGGTTAGGATAAAACCTCTGAAGTGTCACTGGTTCTGTACAGATAATCACATCAGGATTCTGGGTGGAATTTTGTATGGCATACCTTATACAGCCTATTAAAGGTAAGGAGCACAATTTGGCTAGATCTGGTATCGCTGTCATTTTCTTATCTCGCTAACACAAATTCTTTATTGGTGAGACCCATATCAGTCAAGTTATTCCTGAATTACTGCTCTGTGAGAGAAGTTAATATTAACAGGCTAATATTATCTGTGTATTTCTTTCTAGAACACATGCATTCTGAATAACAAAAGAGTAGGCAAACTGTCTTTAAGGATCAAATATTAAGCCACTGTGCCATGTGCAATTTGAACAAGGAAATAGACAGTATTTTTAGAGGGGTTCTTCGTCTTTGAACTTAATAGTGAGATGTGAAAGGCAGGTGGAGAAAGCTGAGTTAAGATCTTCATTAGAAGTTGGTTTGGTTTTTTTTTTCCTCTGTTTAACCAGACAAACACCACCACCTGACTTGCTTGGAATTGCCAACAATTACGAGCTGAACATTTCAACATAGCCTGACAGATACTAGCAACAACACTCAATATAAACATTGTCAGGCCGTTGTCTTTGGACTGCCATCTTAGTCCCAGAGTCTCATCTACTGCCCCATGTGAGTGGGTTTCTACAGGTCTTCGATTGGCAGTGACCTAAACACATACCTTCCCACAACTTAAGGAAGGGGGATGATGGATATGAACTTTGAACTTAGAAAAAGCTGTGCTCGGTAGTATTAAATTACCTGCCCAAAATAACAATCAACCCAAGAGAAACCTGATTGATCAGGTCGTGATAGATCATGCACATCCATGTAAATCAATCTCACACATCATAGTCCGAAAGAAGGAGGGCACACCTGGCTCAAAGAGTTAGAAAAATCTGATCTTATTTAGTGAAATGGCCTCACATCTCAAAGTCTCATTATTAAGATTTTAGACCTGCCTGAGAGGAGGGGAGAGGGACTGCATTTCTGGGTAGCACAGGACAGAAGTTTTAATGGGAAGGACAGGCTGCTATGTGCATCACTAAGTTTAAATTATAGGAAGTCTAAATCTGTACCTGTTTTAGTACTTCATTCCCAAAAAGAGAAACTTCAAAATAGATGTGTTGTAGGATGGATTTAATAATTTCCTCACTTCCGGTCCAAGGACATACGCAAAGATGTCTTCTCCCTGTGAAGAAGAGTGCAAAAGATTTCACTGTGTAATGCTTATTAAGACATACCACCAACACAGGACATCACAGTCAGTAAGAAAGCTTTCCTTGTAGCTTTTAGCAAACTTTCTAACGGAAATATTTCATGTCTATTTTCTTCACTGGAGACTGACTGAGGTCTTCGTATTCAGGCAAGCGTATATACAACAAATGCAGAAAAACAGTATTCCCAAATGATTGAGGTGAGTTTTCTTTAGAAAAGGACAAGAAGGACACTGTGTTTGTGGGAGTTATACATAGTAAAACTATCTCTTTAAGTTGAAAAGAGTCCCATGGTCTCCCTCGCTACTAATCATGGGTGACAAATAGTAAGATGTTAAATTCTAAAAATAAACTGACGGATGGAATCTATGTCATTTAAATTAGGTTTGATTCTGTAACAAAAGAATTACAGTACCAGCTCTCAAATGCAAAGCTGCCATTCCTGGTAGAAAAATCACTTGTCTGAGGCTAACCTAGGCAGCACCGAAAGATACTTATTGTTTGGAAAGCAAATTTAGCAAAACAATAAAAAGAGAACGTTACCATGTAAGTTCACAATTTAGGGTTTATCAAATGACTCTTTAAATTGCAAGACACAAATTACTAGAATATGGATAAACTTTCTCATTGGACAGGCTATCTTAATCCCACAGAAAATATTACAAATGCACAAGATAAGAGCTATCAAACTAATTCTGTACTCTTTTTGTACAAGAGCACCATCCTCTGCATTCATAACTGTTTAATGTCTAATTATTGTCTTTTGTAACTGAGGTACTTTTAAGATGAGATCACTTGAGCCATAAAAAGGTGCTGAGATTAACCCTCTGGTACTTAGTGCACAGCTTGTCCCTTGTTAAAATACTGCTACTTAGTGCACAGCTTGTCCCTCATTAAATACTGCTACTTAGTGCACAGCTTGGCCCTCGTTAAAATACAGTGTATAATCATTCAGGAGATGGTAGTCAAGACTTATTTAAACATACATTCACCTTTTGGAAGAGGGGAAAGAAAGCAATTTCAGAAAATTTGCTACGAGAAATTGTAACTTTTAGTATTCATCTATTCCAAAGCCTAAATACCCATAGCAGGGAAGCAATAGTCAAAATGGGGAAGCAAGGTTATTATTGCATGTTTTTGACTTGCTGGTTAGAAAAGTGTATAAGAAAAAATGGAATACAAAAGAGGGCAAGGTTTAGATGGTAGGCTCACAAGTCGATCACTCAGTAGACTCAGCTAGTGTAGTTGGAAAAATTAGACGGACTCTTAGACTGAAGAGCTATAAAACCTGAAGAAGGGGTTTTCTGCCAAAAAAACATTTTTACTACTTTTTAACTATGTTAGCTGGTCTAATGATTTTAGTTCTATCCATAAAGCTTGCCAATGCCTCTCCCTTTACTGCTTATATGTAGCAAAGCCACTCCACTCCCAGACCATATTGGGATAGGCAGCATGTGCAGCAAGACTCTCACTTTGCTGGGCAGCATGGACAACTGCACAAATACTTCGTAGACTTGTTTTGTTTAGCATAAAGTCACTGGTTAGAGACCATCATTGTTATAACTGGGAAATTATTTTTTTAGCTATACCTACAGAGGTGCATAGATTTTGGTGTAGATCTTGTTAACAGAATAAAAGGCACGAAGCTGGTACTCACATCAGGGCTGAAACCAGTGATGGTTTTCTTAGGCAGATGATAACTTTCTATTCTGCAATTCAGTAGTTTGAATTATATTACAAACTGAGCCTCTTTGGGGATTTTTCATTAAAATATCATATGCAATTATTTTGCCATTTTCCCGTTCTCTCTTACATTTCTCCATGTATGTGACCGAAAGGCCTATGTGCTACGACAATCCTCCTAACAAATATTAGAAAATGGTATTCCTTAATAGCATACTCTCTGTAATGTGACTTGCAGTAGGGTTTGCTTGTATTTTAAGTACAGTGAAATGCAAAGACTGCAAAGGTCAGAGGAAATCAGCTATGCCAATGAAAATCAAATATCGGCCTCAGTCTTTTCCTTAACTCCCATTACCCTGAGTGTTGTTGCTGTTCAAGGGTCTGAAGGCTCCACTGGGTAAGAGCTTTGCTGTGCAAGGCACTACACCAACACATAAGTAGACAGTTCCTGCCCTGGAGAGTTTGTCTGTTTAACCAGATTAAATACATCTTGCATTCCCTTTAATGTGACCTTTCTTCCTTTCTTCATTTTATGTGCTTGTGTAATGTACCGTGCTGGGGACAAGTCTGTGATATTTTTATTTTGAATCAATGTTTAAGTGAAGTATTGCCTCTTGGGTCTTAGGAGAGGATGACATTCTTAACCAATACATAATGCATGAATTTTTCATGACTCTGCAGCAGAAAATAGTGTCACATGCTGGCACAGATACCAAACAGCTTTATTTTTATTAAAATATGTGGACAAAAATCAAGGTTCTTCTGAAACAGAAGAAACACCATTCACTCTCTGCTGTGTCAATGATAAAGGAAAGGCAAAATTACTTCAGCAGGAGAACTCGTTTGTTTGCCATTCCAATCCTGCTTCACTAAAAGGGCAGGTGGCATCTTTCAGACAGCAAGGTGCTGGTATGTGTCGCTTGTCTGAGGGAAGGTGAAAACCCACTTAATTTTAAACACCTTAACTGAAAGCACTTTAACTGAATCTCTTATATGGATATTTTCAAAAGGAAGGGCCCACAAGGGAGATGACTGTGGAAAACATAATTACTGCACACCAAGCTCTCCTGCTTGCTTTTACGTAGTGAGAATTGTGTTGTGCCCTTCAGCATATGTATGTGCTGTCAGCAGCTACGTGTAACAATGGGGCCATACGTTGTAAGTAAGATCTTGGTGTCAGGATTTATGTTCATTGCTTCATTTCTCTGCCCATCAGGAATGTACACCATCTCTATTCTGATTAGCAAGAGGGTTTGCACAGCCTTGTGGGAGAGACGTGATATAAGAACAAGCACAGCATTAGCTGGTATCTAGAGACAGGAAGTGGAGTAGGAGCACTGATTTAGTGGAATTATGTGCAGTGTAAATCAGAGCATAATTGGGACCCAAGGGATGAATTAAATCCTGGAATATATATCCTGAAATATATCTCCTGAACTTTAAGTCCCATTGAAATTAAAAAAAAAGAAAAAAAGGCTTCCTTATACCTAGACTCCAGTTTAACTCCTATCTAGCTCCATTTTCTAAAAATCCACTCTATCAGGTTTATAAGCACCTTTCGTGCTGTAAGATAGCAAAGATTTGAAGAGATTAAACTAAAGGCTGCAAATGGAATTTACAAGCAGCATAAATCACTGTTGATTACTGCTAACCTTTCAAAAGTCTGAACAGGCACAACCTTTCTCTTATGTTCTCCTATCTTCTCATACCAATAGAGGTTTTGTCCAAGTACTAGCACAGAAAGCCTCTGTAGGTACAGGTGAAATGAATTGTTCAAAATAGTATTGCGAAAACTATTTTCAATCTGCTGAAAGATTTTAAACCATAGTTCTGTCACCCCGTTTCATTCTACAACCTGCCTATGCCCTGAGGGTTGTCTCCCTTAGGAGAACATAAACTTCTGGGGACATGTCAAGATGAAAAGACCATTGAGTAAGCATCAAATGTGCTTGCTCACAACTGTTCGTCCACAAAGAAATGCACTGCCCTGAAGAATATAATCCTGGAGCTTGAAGCACAGTAGTTATACCCTCTGTATCAGTAAAGCGAAACAGCCCAGCTGGGTCACCGCACTGGGGCAGTTCTGCTGCTCTCAGTATCAGAGCTATTACCAGGGTCTCTTGGCCATTCTCCATTATCAGACAAGATACACGAGGCCTTCCATCTGAGAACAGATCCTTGACTTTAGCTCCACAATTGCTAACAAAGACATTGCAAACTCTAGCACTGTATAAAAATCTTGGAATTCATGGGTGAGTTTATAATTGGGGAGCATTGCTCTGAGACTTAAATAAAAAAATCACTCATTTAGTCACAAATTACTCCTCAGTTTACCAAATGTATAACTGCCTACTGAAATACTGGGATAGAGTTCAGTGCTTTGCACAAACTAAATTGCCAGTCTATAAGTACCAATGCATGAACTGATTGCAGTTCATCATTGTCTGCTGCAACAGAGAGCCAAAAAACATAGGGCAGCTGTTAAAGAGATGGTAATGATGTGGCCATTCCATTTATCTGCCAAAAGCTGTCTGTTAATGATTTTCATTTTCTTGAAGCACTTCTTGTGTTAACCTTGAATAACTGCAGAAAATACACTGATCTACTGTCTGCCAACCCTACCGCTTGCATGCAGAAGATCAGTCTCTGAGACTATTAAGTTTCCTTCTAGTCTTAAAATTGATTTTTCAGGAGCCTGTCTGTGTCTGAGCTCAAAATTAAGTCTTTTCTTTCTGCAGTCAGGTACTTGTAACATACATGAACAATGGAACAAATGAAATGGAAATTCTGTCAGGTGTGCATGGTAATAGCTCTTTCCTGGGTACCCTCACTAAGCAGTACAGTCCTTACCCAAAGTCCTCCACTGTGCACATAAAGCCAGGAAGGACTTTTTAGGGAAAGACACCATGATACCAGCTTAAGAAAAGGTCGTAACAATATAAGTAAGTAGTTAATGAAGTATCCACACCCTGAATATTATTTGACAACAGCCTTTCACTCAATTCTGTCCGATCATAGTGCATATATCTCTTTTAATACAGGACTTTTCCCCGCAGGCACCCTACCTTGGTGGCTAGGGTAAACATCAGTGAGCCTTTCTGCAGCCCATGGATGAGCACTCACCGGTTATTTTCTGATGCTTACCATCAGTCAGGTCAAGTGATTTTTGTGCTACAGCTGCTGATTTATACTGAGATCCACACTATAGTCCACTTCATTGCTGTCCCTCCAGCTTGAGCAAAGTGTCTCTGTTAAAATCTCTGTATAGCATCTTTGCAGCCTCAGTGAGGAAGGGCCCACTGCATGTTGAACCTCTGAGCAAAAGCCTTGATGTGTTGCTTGCCTCTTGTTCCTCCCTCCCTCCTATCTTCCTTCCTTCCTCAGCCTGATGCTTGATTCCCCAACCAATATGGCCACTGTGTATATTTTCATTAAGTCCCTAAAGTGTCCCTGGTGAGTTCAAAAGCATGTTCCAATTTATTTTCTCTGGCTTTACTTATTCTCGACCATCAGGAGTATTTAGAAAGGTATACCATGCCCTTTTCTGTATCACTTATCTTTAAATGCATGGAAGCCCCATGATACCAAGCTTTATCCTGGTCCATGTTCTGAGATTCCCAGATGGCAGTTAAACCTCCAGCTTCTGTTCTTTTTAGTGGATGTTTAGGTAACTCGGTAACATGTATCATGGAGATGAACAGGGAAAGCTGATGTTGAAGGTGATTCTGTCCTCTTCCTGCAGACCATTAACATAAGTGTTTCCTGACAACTCACGACTTCTATCTTACATGTTGAAAACAAATAATAATACCAAGACTGAGCTCTTGTTTCTCAACTGTCCATCTTCTTAACCCTCATAAGTGGCTGATGAATGGCATTCCTGAACATAGAAAAATCGTAACAATACTTTTTAAAGCCAGACTGAAAACCTTTGACAAGAAATTTTCTTGAGACTGCAGCAGATGATTACAGGTATTACACTGTCTCTACCTTCATGGGTTTCCCTATAAGTGCAAATCAGCACAGCATCACTGATTTGAAAGGAAACAGACTGCTGTAAGCCATCTGCATTGTTTGCCAGATAATTTTAGAAAACAGGAGAAAAGAAGAGAATATTCAAAACAAAGGACCTTCTCTTGCAAGCACTGATTAACCCCTCCCCTTACGTCCCTCACATTCCCTTCAACTTCACTTCACTTCAACCCCTGTATCTTTCAAAACTGGACACTCTCCACAAAAGGCAGATTTTTAGCACCACAAAAAATAAATCAGGTACCTGCTGAAGTCCTTCAGGTTCTAGATAGCTTTATAGCAAAAATTAATAAGGATAGCAAGAATCCTTGTAGTTTTCAGTTTGCTCTTTAAAATTTCTCCCTTTTTGTAATTATGGCTCTCTTTGGGGCTTTTCTTTGGGAAGGAAAAAAGTGGGAAGGACAGTTGTTTTCTTTCCCAGGAGTGGTTAGAGCACTACTTCCCTTCCTTAGGGTGGCAGGGGGTCAGCTTCTGACTGAGGAAGGCCAAATTTGATTCCCCCTTTGGATATACAAACTTCATTTTTTGAATGGCTCAGAACTGAGCTACCAGAGTACCAGCTCCCAGCTAGGGTTTGGGTTTAATGACTCTGCCACACTCTTTGGCCCAGAAGGTCTGGGAGCGTGGGACAAGTTCAAGACCTGAAATTGAATCCCTTCTGGGAAAGTGCATTGTGCTAACTGAAAGAGACTCCTGGGACAATCCACTTTAAATAGCATTTGTTTCTAAGTGCGATAGTTCATGTGAAAATGCATGCAGCACTAGTTCTTACAAATGTTTCACCTCAGATTGTACTCTGTATAAAGTACAGTCTCAAGCGGTTGCTGGATTTTCAGGATGTGCACAGGAAGAATAAGGAGGGAGCAAAAGTTCAGCTGTTCTAGTATGTAGGTATAGAAGCTGGATTTTCATTGTCTCCCAGTGCTCCCTCTCTCATTCTGGGCTGCATAGGGGGATGCATGGGAGAAAGCAAGGCTGTAGCTTCCCAGAACACCGCAGCTGAAGCTTGCCAGACACACAGTGACCATCAGAAGGTTGCAGTGATTAGTCCAGCTATATAAATAAACATGGCTGAATTCTGCACCAACAAAAAATTGTTTGCTCTGTATGACTCTGTTGCACGGAGCATGCTTTGGTCAGTGCTGCATGGAAAAGAAAGAGGAAGACATTGGATTGAAAACTCTCCCATATTGCAAAAGCCAGGGATAGAGAGGTTTTGACTGGCTTCTATTTGACTACAGGGGGCAGGAAGAGTACAGAGAACACCTCCCCCAAGGGTCTAGCTGAGTTGGGGTTTTGCACTTTTTGTGCTACACTGGGCTTTTATGCAGTGTTCACCATGGGGATAACAGAGTAACTGCTAAGGTCGGTCCTTGTGGAGCTCTGTGAGGGAGATCTTGGAACAGGCTGCCCAGAGAGGTGGTGGAGTCGTCTACCCTGGAGGCGTTCAAAAAAGGTGTAGACGTGGCACTCCAGGGTCTAGTTTAGGAGTCATGGTGGTGTTAGTTGATGGTTGGACTTGATGATCTTAGAGGTCTTTTCCAACCCAATGATTCTATGATTCTATGATTCTATGATCTGCCTCCTGAATTGTTCTCAGCAGAGAGCAGGACAACAGAGCCAGTGAGTAGGAGAGTCACTGGGAACTAAATAAATATGTTGTTTGCTCTTTTTTCCATTCCTGCATTTTTTTTACTTGAACATTGTTTGCAAGTGAACCTGGCTCAGCTGAAATGTATTCACAGCCATTCTAGCCTCTTTCAGGAGAGCTTCTTGTCTGGGAACAGCATCCTTGAGGCCTGTGAGCCTTTGTATCTTGGTATCAAGTACCTCTCTCCTTGCAGCATGTAGATGTGGAACACAGAAGAGAGAAGCAATCTTGTACTTTGTTGGGAAAGACACTGAAGACTAAATCCTGAACCTTGACTGATGTTTTGTTCTCTATAACTCTCTTTTTAATTAAAGGACAGTCCCAGTGCAGGCTCTGTTTTGCTCTTATGCTTTATGGTCAGTTGACATATTCAATACTGCTCCAAGGATTACTGTGAGGCTAACCAAGGGACTCCATCTAAACTGCTTTGTTTGCTGAAAGCAGTAAAGCAATAGTAGCATGGGGCTGAGTTTACTGGTGGTGGTGCAGAGTCATACTGACACATTTCTGCTAGTTTCAGGACAGAAGCCAGTATCTCAGAATGCATTAGAGCACTGAAAGCTACTTTGAATTAGGACAAAGAGATTGCCCAAGCAGAACAGCAGACAATACTGTTTCTGGGATCTGTGCTAACTGGCATGGACCGAGCTGAAAAGTCTCTGTGTAGTACCACATTTTATTACAGAGAGGCACTTTTTGTGCTATAAAAATGAACCAGCTTGTTCAGAGCTAAGCTTATGCACTTACAAGACATTGCGTTGCAAAGCTGAGATATGTCCTAAATCACTCTTTCAGACTACCTGGTAGTGTATTCGAGGCCATTATTCTGAAGTAGTCTACATCAGCAGACCCTAGACTCCCCCATTCTGGAGGATGAAGGTTTCAAACGTGCATCTCCTTTCATCTCGCTATCATATGAGGTAGCCTCAGCAATAGGGAATGTGCAGATAAACATGTATTCCAACACAGGGAACCATAGCAACAATAGCTACAGTAAGACTGGAAATATTTCTCTAATAGAAGATATGAAATAACAATATTCTGAGTCTATTGCAAGTTGCTGAATGCCAGGTTCAAGACAGCTCCACTCTGGGTTATTGCTTTTTATAGCAAAATACTGGAAATGTCATTGCCCTATTTACAATCTGCCTCCTGATAGAAGAGTGCATATATCTTGTATGGCTGCCTCCATACAGACATATTGTTGGATTTTATTTTGAGTGCAAAGAGAAGGACTTCACTGCAGAGACCTGGTTTTATGACTATTTAGGACTTCTCCTTGCTAGGGCTATGGTATAATCTTCTGTGTAGGTCTTCATGACAATAAGGCAGTGTCTAGAAAGATGCCTGGAAAGGGTAGGAGAAAGACGAGTAGCAAGTTCTGCTAACCCAGGAAGAGCAGTATGCTAGACCAGCTCCGCTGCTTCCTGTGATCATGGCTCCCATGGCTCATTTAATGAGATCACATAAAAACTACATGTCATACTGCATTTTCTTTTATATGCCTGTCCTACAGTGGCACAAAGTAACAGTATGGTTAGTTTAGGTTGTTGGTGGGATTTCCTGTCCTGTGCGGCACAGGCCTTTCCTTCCCTACCTCCCACACATCCACAAAGGTCACACAATTTGCCTCTAATGCAGCTGCACAATACCGGCTATGGTTGTGAAAATGGAAGGGTATTGAGGCGATGTCCTGAGACTGGAATATCCTGAGACTGGTGCTGTCTAGCCTGAGACTCCCACGACTGAGAGCGATTGAAAAGTATGCTGTTACCTCTGCTACTTAATCTCAGTGGTCTCAACATCATTCTGTACAAATGATTCACGTGGCACAGATTTTTAGTTTAACAATGTTACGTTATGTGTAATCTTTGCTCATTACGTGTGAGGGCTTATCCTAAACCCAATAAATTGTCAACAGAAACTTCTCTGATAAAGTTAAATATTACTTTCTAAAAAAATTTCCCTTTTTAATCTTGCACTACGGTGCATATTATTTTTGCCATCATGCACACACATCGTTACTATCGTGATCAATAAGTAACGAGTCTGTTCATTGTTCATTAACTAGCCCTTTCAAGTTCCCAGATAAATAGAAACAAAGAGGTTTTCGGTCTGTTTCACTCCAGGCACCTTTTTCTTGTATTCTCACAGTAAATGAATGGATTGATAGAGGCTGAAAATTTCACACGAAGCAACTCGTTAGCCTGCTGCTTTGAATCGTACCCTCACTAGAGGAACTATACCTTCAACTTTCCCCCACTTCTACCATTAAGGTTAAGACAATCTTTGGGTTTTGCCACCACATCCTTTCCAATTAGCTGCAGTCACCAGAAGCGAATGCTACCTTTATGATCATGACTGCCCCACACTACTATTTATGATTTCTATGCTTTGGTAGGATAAGCAGTATTTTGTGCTGTTCAAAAGCAAACATGAATAAATGACTAGCCAACACTTGCAGAACAGCAGCAAAGTGTTTATATCTTCAGAAATAAAACTTTGCAAGCTTGTCAATTGGTGTAGGTTTCCATATCGTATCTCTTTTATACAAAGATTTAGAACTGTATAAAATAATGAGCTTAAAATCAAAATGTTTGCCTGGGGAAGTCTGCCATATCAAATATTATTTAGCAGGGATGCTAATGACTCACTTAACTCTGATGTTCAGCTCCTCAAATGAAGGAAATGGCAAAACCACAGTCAGAATAATATTGCTGTTAATAAAGTTAGCAACTTCACATATAAATTTTAAATCTCCCTGCATTACTAAAATGCCAGTGAACTCTGGTCCTCAGGCTAGATGTAGCAATAAAATTTAACAGACTGTAAGCATGCAAAATGTTTTATATAACCCGCAAATTTTAGAAATGATGGATAGGTTTTGAAAAGAGACACACTGTTCCTGAAGTCTAAACTTTTTCCAGTAATTACCACCAGGAAGGGGTGACTAATTACAGTACTCTCCATGCTACATGACATACATAGCAGACAAATACACTGAAGAGTTTTGATTTAGGTGTTCTCCATCTGGTAGAAGGAGCTCACCTATTTTTGGAAAGAGACCTGTGTGCCTGAAGGCTGTAGGCTGATGAAAGTCTTCGTACTGTGCTTTGTAGAATCAAAACATTTTCTGATGCTGCTGTAAGTCAAAGTCAAAGCTTTTGAATTCAATACAATATGCACGATTACTCAAAGTACAATTACATTATTATTATTAAAATTGCCATCCCTTTAGTTCAGCACTGCAAATGGTTGACATGCAAAACAGCAGCCATAGATTCTCATAACAATAGATATGTAACTTGCAGCAATGGTTGAACATGGCAAGACTGTTGAGACTTCTGTTGTGTTCATATCTTCATCCTCTTAAGCCAACATCTCTTTTTCAAGAATATTGATCATTTGAAAAATATTTGTAGAAGCCTATTACATGCTCATAAATTAATTTTGTGCTTACCTAAAAGAGAGGGGAAGCCTATTCAAATCAGTCAGTGATAAATAGGTAGTGGGAGGGAAAGGGAGTAATTCCTCTGTCTCCCCAACTCTCCATCCATGTGGAAAGTGCTTTAGTGACTTAGCTTTCCCTGAGAAGTAAGTTAGGAATTACAGTGTCAGACTTTGTAAAGTAAAGGAGTGACAACTAAGACCAGAAGTGAGGATTTTACAAATGGGCCAAAGAAGTTCAGACCCTTACCAGAAGAAAATCAACCTCCCTTAAGCTACCTGGAAAAATTTGGCTAGTATTCCTTGTGTGCCAACAGAGCTTCCTGGGCTTCTGACGGATTTTTGTCCCAGAAAACAGACTTACAACTCTTCGGTTCAAAATTAGCTGACCTGACCAGTGCCACACAGCAAAAAGAGTGAGCTTGAAACCCCGCCTCAAATCATGGCCAATGTAAAACTGAGGTTCCCTGTTAGAGCTTGGATAAGATTATTGCTATTTGCTTTTGGATAAGAGGAAGAGGTATTACCTTGTATCTGTTCTTGAGCACAGCAATTAGCACTTCTTATCTGTGAACTGTTTCACCTCCTGGAGCCTTGCTGTGATGAAAGCAGCATGCCTGGGCCTGGGAGTACCTCCACCCATAAACGCTTGTTTTACGTTCGGAGGCCAAAAGTGCCTGGTAGCCCCACTGGGTGCATTCACCAAAATTTCCTGTAGAAGGTTGTACAGTCTTGAGCTGAGGTGGCACCTACACAAACGTTGGCTGGGGAATACATCATTAAGAGAAGGAGAATTACATTCTTCCCTGTACCTTGGCATTGAATGAAAAGTCCTGACTCTGTTGGGTGTAGGTGGCAAGGTTTTGGTAGAGGGGAGTTGCAGGGGTGGCTTCTGTGGAAGGAGGTCAGGGCCTGCCCTGTGCTGGACACAGCTGGTTCCAGATGGCTCTGCAACAGACCCACCACAAGACACAGCAGAGCCCATCAGCCAAGTTAGTGGCACCTCCGTAAAAACATACTTAAGAGCAGAAAATACTGATGGGGAAGGGAACAGAGGAGGGAATGAGGGAGAAGTGAAAGGAGGAGTGAACAAAAAGAGTGAGAAGCAACAGAGGGAACGCCACAGGTAGAGAAGTAGGAGGTGCTCCATGGTGGAGCAGGCACACTGCCGAAGGGACTGCAGTCTGCTGAGGACCCACACTGAAGCACAGGAAAAGCATGCAAAGCAAGGAGCTGCAGAGAGAAGCAACTACATCTTTGACCAGAATCCCCTGCGCTGCTCATTGCCTCCCTGAAGGGACTGAGTGTAACCTGCAGTGACAACGAGGGGTAAGGAGAGGAGTCTGGAGTGAAGTTGAGCCTGGGAAAGGGGGAGGATAGGTGTTTTAGATGTTTGTCTTTTGTTTGTTTGTTTCCCATCACCAAACCGGTAATTAAATATTTATGCTAACTGGCCAGTGGTCTGGTAATAGAGGCTTACTGAATTCTGCCTATTACAATCCAGACAGAGTACAGAATTAGAAGCCGCTCTAGTGTAATCTATAAATCGTATTCTTTTCACCGGTTTGTTGACATTTTCAACAACTGCTGTAGTCAAGTGATGAGGGATGGATGAAGTGTTCTGCACTTAATCTGGTCCTGTACTGTTGCATAGTGTTGCAGTGTGCAGTGAAGCAGCTTCTATGGTCTACCACAGGGGCATCAGTACTTGCACAATGACTCTTAGACATGCTTCAGGTTCCTCACAGGCCTGGATGGTGCCTGGTCTGTAGAAGTGCTCAAGGTGAAGGAGTAAGGATAAAGCTTCTAAGTGTGGAGTGACATTTTCACCACAACAAAATAAAAAATATTAATGGGATTCCTTTGAGCACATCTGAAATCCCACTGTTTGTGCCCTTGCATAGAGGATGAGGTACAGTCTCGATGAGAATGGTTATCTCTTATCTATGTACTGAAAACAGTGCCAGGAACTGTCTGGGGACAGGCTACTGTGCTAGGATTCCCCTGCTCACAATGCTTCAGGAAAAATTTTGATTAAACGCAGAATCTAAACAATTTTCAGACCATCAGTGAAAGGCTTAGAGAAGCTGTGGCAATTACTGCAGTTGTTGTTGGAGCAAGGGAGTATATTCCAGACATATTTACATATTAGCAAAGGAAAAGCAAGTCTCTTATTCCTTATAAGAAGCCTTTTAGCCGTATTTTTCTCATTGTTTTTTGTCCAGCCTTCCTATGCATCAATGAAACATTACTTTTCTCTTCTTCCTTGTGGATTTTCAACTTCATTAAAAGTCTGGAATTTTAATCAAAATCAACAGAGAATGAATTCACAGATGATAATTTTTTCTTTCCTTCCCAACTCCCCAGAAAGATATTCAGCAAAGCAAGAAATTCTTTAGTGTAAGCTTTTTTGCCTCTGAAATATCTTAAGAGAAAAGTGAGAAAGAGGATTTTTTCCTATAAAGAATGAACATTTGACTTCTGAGTTCTCCTCCTTTCTGTTTTGTCTCCCCTTGTTATGTGTATCCTGTTGTATTTCAAAGAATATTTATGGGATGGTACTAAAAATCTGTGGCACCCTCTGAAAATGTACAAACCATACTTAGTGGTTTTGCTGAATCTAACAATTTAAAATAAACATCATTTCCTTGAGCAGAAATATACAACTTCATAACAGGCACCCAGTTCAGAGGGTTGGATAAAATTCCAAATTCTCCCCTACTTAGGGCTTTCACTAAAACATCTTTTATTATAAATCATTCCAGCAGACATTCACCTATTCAAGAAACTATTGGGTCCAAGTACATCTCTTTTCAAGTCAATCTTACTGTGTTGTCAATGAAAGTGTCAAGACTCAGCAGCTGTAATGATATTTATGAGAAGGTGAGAATTTGGAAACTGGGAGCTGGAGAGTCTGTCACATGGCTTGGTCATGTTCCTGTCTCACAGCACTAAGCCCTGGGTCCCCTGACCCTCCATGTGGTGCTCCTGGGGCTGTCGGGCATAATTATTACTTTTTGCAGGGTTACTTTTTTCAGTTCAGTGTCTGTAATAACATGAGCATTCAGCTGTAACCCATCACAGTGATATTCTTCTACCATGAGACTGAGGATATATATACTAAGAGGACATATAAGCGTACAAAACCTTCTGTGATGGTGTTAGATGGATTTGTTTTGGTTTCAAGAAAGCTAGCTGGTTCATTAAAAAAAAAAAGTCTCCAGGATTATATTGTAATATTTATGCAGTGTGGGACTGCCAGGAACAGGATTCATAGTGAAGTGGGTAGCTAATTTGTTTGACCAGCTATACATACCCTATGCATGCTTGATACCCTCATAAACATTTTTACAGTCATTTCCTGTGGTAGGGGTATATGCCTCAGTCTTTAGTGATGGTATGTGCAGGCAGTTCTGTTGATAAGCCTGGCAAAGGTTTAGATACCTTTTATACGTCTCAGCTATTTTACCTCTTTTTTTATTTTTCTTTTCTTTTTTTTTCTTTTTTTTAAATAAGAGGACATTTTCAATAGCTGTGTCTCTGTCTATGAGAAAAGGAGTAAGAAGGAATACTTTTTTGCCACAGACTACTGATAATGCATTTTTTTGTCCTTTAAATTATTCACTGTCCATAAGTTTTTGGAGCACGGTATGTTTGGACAGCCTGCAAATTTCACAAAGTTTTTTTTTATTAAACATAAATTCTCGTCACTTCATACTACACATGCAGTCTTAAGCCACTTATAAGTGGCTATCATACGCATCAGATTTGTTCCTGTAGTCAGTTGTTTCTTTGGCACAGCTGCTCTATTATGGCAAACAATCAGCATTTTAACTATAACTTAGTTTAGATTCACCTGGGTCCTTTAGATAATTCTATACTTTCTTCATAAGAAGCTCATTTTTTCCAGGCACTATTGTTGTTTTTTCAGTTTCAGTGTAGTTTAGAGAATGTTTGTATTGGATACATTTAAATCACTGTAAGTTGAAAACCTTCAAAGGTGTTTGGCTTCTGGCATACCTGTGTGGACTAGTATGTGGGTGACACACTCAAATTATCTTAGATACCTGGGTCAGCTGTTCTCAAGGATTTACTTACATTAGGGAAAAGTACTGCAGTACGTTTTCAAAGGTTTTCAGCAATTGTTGTCGCTGTAGTGTAAATAGCTCTCTGGGACTTGCCTACTGGTTAGTCAGTGCTGCTAATGTGGAAAATGAATGTTTTTGCTAAACATGATAAATCAGACTATGATATATGCATATCTGTGGCTTGGCCCTGAGTAGCTCTGCTTCTCATGCTTCTCCTCTCATTTTAGTGGACATTAGGTTCTGCCATTAGCAGAAACCACGCAAAATTGCTTTAATGCTTTAGAAACACTTTGCATTTGTCCCATCTATTTGTGTCCTTGGGATGTAATCCTTGCCAATAACTCAAAAGAGAAAAAAATACCAGTTCACGAGTGTCTTGAGTGGCAGTTCATACAAATAGATGCCTGTGTGTGTGAAGCTTCAGATTCTGCAAAGTACTTGATAATTTACAGAAATTAAAACTTGTCAGTGCTTTATTAAGTCATACTGATGAGACACAACCTACCGTGGATCTCTCCCTATCCCAGATCTTGGCTATTTGAATGACACAGGAGGAGTAAAGACAGCAGAGGACTGGTGAAGTAAGTCATCCTATGTTATTAAAAGAAGAACAAATTATTTCTGCTTCTCCCCCTCACCTTTTCCATAAGCTTCTCCTAGAAAACAGCAGTGGGGTTTCTGAGCTTTTGCTTTTCCTTGACTCTGTCATGCTATTTTTGAGATAATTCAGACTGACTCAGTTACCCTGCTGTCAAGATTGAGAAACTGCACTGACTGCACTAAATGTGCTTGGGTGGGTGTAGCCATAGCAGGAGAATTTGGCAGGATGGCAGTGAAAAGGAACTAGCAAACAGGATTGCATGTAACTTGGGTAACAGAGAATAAGGAGAGGTGTGCAAATCCACTCCAGCCTGATGCTTTGACCACTAGTTCATTCCTTCCAACTGAAGTTTTAATACTATATATATAAAACCAAAGCAAATACAAGCTTGCAAGCCCATTGGCACCTTGATGCCATGATACAACATGATTTCTGTTCAGCTGGAGCATTGTCCCTACCCTTACCTGGAAAGCTGCAGTATTGGTAACCACTATCTCCTCAAATAGATACTATTTCTAAACATGCTATTTCCACTCCTAATGGAGCACTAGAGTGTGTGAATCTGTTGCACTCCTCTGGGAATTTGCCACTGGCAGTGGTGATTGCCTGCATCCAAAGAGATCCCAAGGGTAAATGCCAGGTTCTTTTTCCTTATCAGTTTCTCAGCTCCAAAGAATCGATGGCATTCAGCTTCCCTCCTTCTACATTCTTCCCACTCAATGTCCACCCACTGTTGTCACGTTACTGGTCACCACATCCAAATCTCTGTTTATCCCTGGGTGCTGGGAGATTTTTAGCATAAACTCTAATCGGTTCCCACGTAAGCAGTGCAACAGTTCTCAGTGATGCAGGTAAAGAGCATGCTATTATTTGTAACAAATCATCGATTTCTGGAGAATTAATAAGATCCTTTTGTAAACCTCTATAAATAAATAAGTTTTGCTTTTCTCCAGCTCCAAGAAACTAAAAACATTACACGTTACCATTAGTTTGTAGAAAAAAAGCCCTAGAGAAAACATTCCCTTAATATGAAGATACTTTCTTTTACCCTAAAGTAAAAAACCTGAAATAAGTCTCTTTAACATAATAAGATTTTAGAAATCTACTTTCAGAAGCTTGCAAAATCATTCTAAATTAAGTACATTATTCATCCTGTTGTCTTCACCATTCTTTCTGTGGCTATACAGCCTGCAAGAAAAAGGATCAAACATGAAGCACAGTGTGTCTGGAAAAAGAAGCTTTAAAATAGCACTTGGCATTTTCCAGTTTATTGCACTGAATGTTAATGCATATTGGGAATTCATAAACACAGAGAAATTATTTAGACTTCCCTTCCTGTATAACAAACAAAGCAGAACAGAGAAGTGCGAAAACTGATATTATGGCATTTACAGCTGGGATCCAATTATGCGAATACTATTTTAATCTCAGCTAGCTTCTTGCTCATACAATAGGCTGTACCTATATTCAACCTACGAGGAAAGGTTGGGTGAAGCGCACGTAGGACAGCTTTAGTTTAGCTTGTTCAGGTACTAGTATGCATGGCCATGTGTATAGACGTTAATTAATGGAGACGAGTCCATGGACCCAAGCACTGGCGTGTGATTGCCCAGTATGCTCCTGTTGCAGTCATGCTCCCTAGCCCAGTTCTGGCCAATGCCAGTTAGCGCTCTCCCAGGGAATAGGCTGGGGACAGCAAAGGCCAGCGATGGCTCCCAGTTGGTGCTGCAGTCCGGGCCTTTCTATTTTGGGAAATGAAGAGAATGTGGCTCTGTAGACGGGAGCTGTGACACTTGTCCTCGGGGCCAGCACACAGGCACGGCTTGTTCTAGTTACTAGCACAGGCATAGCCCATGTAACTTGGTCTTAGCTACACGAGCAAGTCCGCAGGGTCTCTGGTGGGGTCTCTTCAAATCCCACACTTGCTGTGCTCCCCGTCTGGTGGCTGAATTACAGCTAGCTCGATTCAGGTACAACTGGGTGCTGTGGCCCATCCAGTTAATTACAGCACAGCCTGCAGCAGCAGAATGAGAAACAATGACCTCACTGATGAGGCTGCTGGCTATGCTAGGAGCTCTATTCTGAGATGGTTAAAAGGGGAAAGGTGCTAAAACATGTTTCACCTTTCATTTGAACTGGCATCTTCGTTTTCAGTAGAAAGGAAGTGTGACTGATGTACTCTATAAATATTTGATAGTGCTAATCCCCAAGTTGTCTCACTCTGCCAAAGCTACCATGGATTATTTTGGTGGCACTTGTCAGTGAAATGCAAAAACTCTTTCAAGAAAACAAATTCACATCTATATACGTATACATGTATATATAAAAAGTTACTGATTACTCCTTAGTCCTTTTGGTTCCCTTTCTGTTCCAGCATTAGATAACATTCCTCCTTGCTGCTTTTATTCACATTTTTTAAGAAATGTCACCCAAAAACATTGTTGGAGCAGTTTATTTGTCATGAGGGTAGTTGCCTATCAGCTTCCTTCTCTTTTGGTTTGACTTGGAATTTTTTGGAAAAAAAACCCAACAGATTTTTTGACATACTAAAAAACTGCGTGTTTGCGTAATGAAAAAATCTCTGTGTCTGTATGCAGTGAATTGATTTCATGTGATTCTATCTAACTTAAAAAACTTGAAAGACATCTCTGGCAGATGGGATGGAAAGTTAAAATATAAAGGGAAGCCAACCCTCATCCAAATCAAAAATATCATCTCTGCTATCCCTCTGGCAGGTTACATGCAGTCCAGACAAGTGAGTGAAACTCCTAAGTGAAAGAGTTACTCCACGTCTTCTGTTTCACAGACTGACCAGCACAAAAATAACATTTTAGCATAGCTTAAATTATGTGTCTTTAATCAAGGCTTCCCAGGTAATGCAAAGGACTTGCACAAGCTTTGTTATGTAACTAGCATTTTTTGCTGTCCATGACAGAACCTTATGAAAATACTGATTATGTCTATGGGACAACCTGCAGTGCCATCCAAAGAGATCCAGCCCTGGAAAGTCAGGATATCTTCAGCCAGGGGTCTGAGCTAACCAGCTCTGCTCAAATGCAAGGTGTGTTAACTGGAGCAAAAAGCCACAGTAACGTGACTCTGCTGCTTCCCAACCTAAATAGTTCTACATGACACAGCCTGGCACAATGTAGACACATCCCTAGGATAAATCTTCAGCCTAGTATAAACTAGCAAAGACCAGAATTATTCCAGTTGACACCATCTGAAGATTTGAGTCATGTTTTGTAATTAGAGGACGTCAGGATTTGAGAATGAAACATAAGCGCCCAGTGAATTCCCCCCATTCCTGAACTGCACACTTTGCCGGGTCCATCTTGTTTGGATTCTTAAATGTATTGCCAAATGTTCAGCGGACAGAAAGGAGGTTTTGTTTTCTTTTAGCATTTAGAGACATTACTTAGGTTATTTAGTTATTGAACCAGCATGACTTTTTGCTATACAGAAGGCTGAATGCATTAAAAATATGAGAGAATGAAGATGAGCTTTCTGTTTAATATTATTCTTCCATATAATATTTTAAAATATTTTTAAAACATAGAATTTAAAGTCAAGTAATCCAGAAACCTCAGTGCTACGCTCAAACAGTGTACAGAATTACATGTTTGAACTGGCTTTTCGACATGCTTTCCCTCATTTTAATCTGGCACCTAGCAGCAGTTGTGAAAATGTCCATGGTGTTCACTAGGGCAAAGCCTAGGAAATAATAAAGAAGCTTTTGGAAACATATTTGAAGTTTGAGACCTGTGAGAATTCAAAGCTCTTCATTGATCTGTATAAACATGAAACTGAGAACTGTCAACAGTTTGATGAAAAATGAAAATCCAAAAATGTCACTGCCAACTAAGCAATAGGCGCATAAGTGACAGTAGATTGTGGACTGGTCCCTGGAATTCCCTAGTGATTGGGGCTAGGTATTACTGTGAGTAGAAAATCAATCTTTATGCTTTCAGGGGAAAAAAATTGGTTTTGAAAAACAGCTTGAAGCAAAAAAGCATTTTATCAAAAAATTCTACCTGTGACATCCAGTATTTTTTCCTTATTTCAGCATTAATAAACTCCAGAATCAGAAATATTAGTAATGCCCTCTCTTCCTTCTCAGTCTGTCACTGCTTTGATTACATCATTGTTTCCTATTCTATGCAAAGACATTAATAATTACATCAAAATGGTTCAGAGTCACTAGTCCGTTTCTTGCTAGCAGCATCATTTTATGTACGCTTATCAGACTCCTAGTGCACGGAATTGTGCTCCCGACTGAGGCAGGGCCATGAAAAAAACAGACTGCTGTCAGGTACCCTCAAAATCATTCACTTTTTATTGTGGCTATATCTTCTGTCTCCTATCTATTTTCTCTGCAAGACTCGCTATTACTTGGGTTTTGATGTAGCTTCTACTGCAAGCGTATTCTTTCCTTTCCACAAAAAGAAGGGGATGGTCTTTTCAGAAAGTAAAGTGTGATTCACCCCGACCACCACATATCTTATTCTCATGGTCCTTTCTCTTTCCCACTCTATCAGTAAAGAGATGACTTTTACTTCTTACTGATTGCCTACAGCATTCAATTTGTACCTTTATCTCAGAGGAAGTTTTTAGTATTCAGAATTAACATTACTCCTGGCAAAAAAGCCTGGTAATAGTAACAATAACAACAACTACAACAACAATGTTTTACTCAATACAGAATCATATGTAGATAAAGATACACCTACATGTAATCCAACAGTCCCTTCATTTTTACTGTTACATTGTTTGTTAGTTTTCCCTTTAGCTGGCAAAGCAGCAAACATATTCTAGACATTACTGAGAAAGTGAAAGTTTTTATATTCATTGTTCTATAAGTTTGCTTTAACATAGATTTCAAGCCTTTTTGGAACAGAGAGGCTTCTTGAAACCCTGTGAGCAGACCAACAGCAGTTACACAAATTCATACACGTAACAGAGTACAAAGCCCTGTATCTCAAAAGAGATAATTAAATAATAGTAGTTCAGCACTGGAGACTGTTGTAGCAAGTCAGGGTCTCTGGTTGCAACCAACCTCATCTCCACATGTGCTTGCCTATCAACTTTATGGACACTGCTTCCATAATATTCTTATGATGGCTGCATTCATTGTGCTTATTTAGGCATTCAAAGATCAAATATCTTCTGAAGCTACTAAGGTTATAAAAAATTTTTACTGTAGTTAAACTTATGCATATGTTTGAGACATCTGCCAAAAAAAGCACATCAGATGCACCACATAAATAGATTTGTTTAGAGCCAGCTATTAAGCCTAACCAGTGGGGGCAATTCAACAGCATCCTTTAAAACAACAGCTGAGATGCCAAAACCATAGAAGGCAGGAGCTGATCATTCGGTTGAATCTATTAGCTGGATTTTGAGTACCAAAAGGGTACCCAAGGGGAAAAATGCCAATCAACAAGAGTCCTTTCGGAGGAAAGGAGGGATAAAGAGATGCTTCATCTATCTCTGGTGCATTGCCCAGGAAGGCCCAGCCTTAGGGATGCATGAGGCTTCGAGAGCTGCCCGATGCTCACATCTCACCGACTTCTCTTTGACCTTAGTCCCACTTCAGAGGGAATGAGCAGGAATGATTTCTCAACTTCACACTCTTTGTTCCTGTCTTTTGTCCAGAAACCTTAGCTGGGGACAAAGTCTGAACTCTATTAAACATTTACAATATTTTCAAACTCAGTGTACATCTGATAGCACTAAATTCATATCATATTAGCCAAACTTAACAGAGGTTGCTATTATTATATAAAATTGCTATATTATTATCCATTTACGATGGATTTTTACATCAACTGAACACTGCTCTGACAACAGTGAAATGTTTACCAATGTAAAACAAGATGAGGATAATGGTAATCCCATGTCATGCCATGCACTTGCAGGGATTAGGAAAGACTTCCTAACAGTCCTGTCCTTCTCTTACTTGGTCCTGCATCTGATTTCTCGTGTACAGTGGCAGGGGTAGAATTGTAACACTGCCCATGTGGACCGAATAAAACTGGGACAAGTTCACCATACTGCCCAGTCTACTACTTTTTGGCAAGTAGTTTAACCACAAGGAAACTCACCTGCATTGATTCTTGCAGGTTTGGGGTTTTTTTTATTGCAAGAGGTAAGAAAATATTAATGTTTAAAAACATCAACAAGAAGTAATAGCAAGAAATTTCTTCAGGAGATTAAAGCTTTAGGTGAAGTGTCACTCATTTTATGTATGATACAAAGTTGTACAGAAAAATTCTATGTCTAAACCACACTTACTCAACTCTGTAAAACCCCAGTAATATGATTTTCTGAGTTTTCTGTCCCTACATATTCCTGGTTTTAATTGCCATTTCAGTTTTCATTTCAATGTTATTTTTCTAAGCACTTCAAAGACATCTTGAAAAGAGCATTTCAGCAAACGAAAAGTAAAAAATAAACAAATAAGTCTAAGGGGATATAGCAAGCCATAAACTTTGGAATTCCACACTCAATTTCATTTCCAATTTTTTGAAATAGAAGTTCATCATTTTTAAAGAAATGTGGGGTTTGTAGATTTCCCTTTGTTTAGATACTTTGAAAGCTTCTCTTTGCACTCTAACTCAGAATGGTTTTTAAAATTAATTTCAGTGATGACTTTCAATCATCTCTATTAAAAATGGTCTTAAAGTTTTCAAGAAAATAAAAAAGATTATAAGGGTTGGAATTTTTTACCACCTTTTGCCAGTATTTATTAGTCTGCGTCACTAGTAGCCTACAGATTATATATAATGCTTTTTATCTTCAGGGAAAGAAGAACTCCAAATTGTTAATTTGCAGACATTTCTTTTCAAGTTTTGCATACTTTTCTGACACATGATTATTCTGTGATATATTAAAATGTAAGTCCCTCCTCTTTTGCTTTTCTATAATTTAAATAATTGCCTGAATAAAGCATGTGAATTATGGCTTTCACGTTTCCCAGTTCAATCATGCTAATTTACCTTCTGGCAGAGAATTTCAAACAAAATTACTGTCTCGTTCTGAGACGTGATGTTAATAAAAGATATTAATTACTTCTTAGAAGGCATATTTCTTTATCCACGCCGCAAATTTAAAAAGAAGTTTGCCAGAAAAGAACAAACCCTGCTTTAGTTCTCCCTCCTCTGACAAGCACAGAATTTCTCTCACTCAGACTTATACAAAAAAGCCCTTTTTTCTCCTTCTCATTGAAAACCTTTCCATCTATTTCTTCTGTATCCTCACTGACCACTGGTGCCATCACTTTCTTTAATGCCATTTAGGATACATTTCCTTTGGAAACACATCTTCCTAGCTTTGAAAATGTACATGAAGATCCCTGGTGTCTAATCAAAGCAAATGGAGAATACAGACTATATTCTACACTATTTTCCTTTCTACAAGAAAGGAAATTCTTTCTTGTTCAGTTTCATATACTGTACCCTGCTGATAAACCAGGCAATTTTAACTAAAATTTTAATAGAAAAAGGGCTTGCAATAAAAAAATAATGAGCAAAAGTGCTGAATGCATGTCAAAGGTTTTACACAGCATGACTTGTTCACCATTTAGGAAGAAAATCTCTTCAGATTTAGTTATCTGTTTGTCAGTATGTCTGGGAAAGCATGGCTGGATCAGTTTTGAAAAGCCAAATATACATACAAAATACTTGTTGAAGTTTGCAAACTTGTGTCTGCTTTTCTGTTGGGGGGTATGGACGAGACTTGTGATTTTCTTAGGATTATTTAGCTTCACATCACAAAATTTTCTGCATGTAACTTGGAATCTTAATCTAAAACTGTCCTTTCGTATGACTTCTAAAGAGTGTTCACTGCAGGTATGGAAAAGAATTTTTGAAACTTGCAGATAGGAAATGTGCTTTCATTAGAGACTAACAAGGTTCTCCTTCCATCAGTAATAGTCTAATGAGAGAAAAGGCATATTAAAATTCCAGTTTTGGGGTGTTACCCTCTCACAAGGAATTTGGGAGGTATGTCCATTTATGCATATGATGTGTAGGACCATTGTTTAATCTCCATCTAAGGGATAAAGACCATTCCTCTGTTCTATTCCACCACTTGGGAAAAAACAAAGGATAAAAAGTGTAAGCTTTCAATGCAATAGTAATGTTCTTCTCTAAAATAATGTTTCATAATGGAGACAAAGAATATGTTTTAAATAGATATTGAGATGATCGGCAGTGCAAGAGACAGGGCTAACAATTTTTTTTACCTCTTCATTCAGTGGAACATAGACAACAGACTATTCTAGCTGCAGGTACTGCAGCAATGCAAGACGATTTATCATGGACTGGTTCTGTCACGATAAACCACAACAACAGAAGGAAACTAATTTACCTTTTCAAATAATGTGGCCCAGAGATGCAAAGCAAGCAGCAAAGAGACAAATACATTGTGTTTTCAAATGATGCTGGAGCAAGTTGTATTAGAAAAGCAATATGCAAATAAAACCCAGAAGGACCAGATGCTAAAAATATAATGATCTCTCATTTTCCCTCCACTGTTATGCAACATTAAAGTATGATCTGTTGTCCTCTTGTTTGCTTAGGGACCATTTAATCTCTGCATTTTGCATATTGACACTCCTTCCAAGCAAAGCAGGCACTGGACTATACAGAAGCTTCCATTATGTTGCCCATATTTGTGTCAGTTTTAACCTTTCTTCACAGTCTATTGCCATACTTCTGTCCAAAAGCAGCAAAAGCTGACATGTTTCCTCCATTACCTTTGCTCTTTTAGAAGAGTTTCACCTAGTTATCTGTACTTTGGTTGAGTATGAATTCAAAGTGCAAGTGATAATTGTGTTAGCATTCTGTCAGCTTCGTGTATTAATTCTAGACATAACTTGGACTTCCCATGGAGTGAGAACTGCCTTCTCCTGGCTGTGCCATTGACACTGTGATAAATGGCGCACGTGCAATTCTTGCAATGGAGCTGGGCGCAGCTGCCAGTAGCCTCACTTCTTCTGCAACAGGAAACACCGCGGCAGCTTCAGTGTGGTGGCATGTCCGATTTCACACAGCCCCCAGCTCCTCCTTTCATACAACAACCTTTTTGTCTGAGAGAGTTTCTATTAAGCGGTACTCACCACCTCAGAAAATTACTCTTCTCTTATATTCTTTTACAACACCGTAAACAGGTTGCTAGTTCATTGACCCACCCACAGCAAGCCTTATATATTTGCATTTTAAAACGGATTCTATCTCCATTTGTGTTTATTTCTTAGTTTCTTAAAACTTCGATTATTCTCTTGACTTTTGCTCTTCAGAATAGTCTTCATTTCTCTGTTATCCTCAGCTTCATTCACATTTTCTTCCGGACTAGGAACGTTAGGTCCTGAAACTAACACTGGTCCTGATCCTGCACTGAATAGTAAAAACAGAGTTAAGAAGAATGGGAAAAAGTCATATTATCATACTTTATCCTGAGAGCAATGCAACAGAGGCAGATCGAAGCAACCGGAGTTCTCCAGCATAAGCTCAAGTGAAGCTTATTTGCTCTTCATGTTAATTTTCATTTTAAGTTAATTGCAATTTTCCTTCCTTTCTACTTTCCGAATTCTTGTTAAAGTGTCACTTGTAAAAAAGAAAGGAAGTTCCGCATGTTTAATTAATACATAGAGATAAAGGCTCATGCATGCATCCACGTGCAAGAAAACAGATTCAGACACTGAGAGGAAGGCAGATGTAGACTTCACTGTTAATATTCTGGCAGAAACTTAAGATGAGATTTTATTAAGCTCAACTCAAATGTTTATTTTAGAGGGAAAATACTACAAAGGCTGAGCTTATAGGTTGAGTGAGAAATAATTTTCGAAAGGCTGAAATTTTCCTCAGAATGCATGGGGTTTTTAACAGGACACCTCAGAAGCATGTATAGGAACACTCAGCATGAAAAATACGAGAGAACTATCTAGTGAAAGAACATCAGTCATTAATTGACTCAAGCACCACATAACTGGGCAATGTACAGAGAAGGCATCCAGCAGCCTTAGGTAATCTCTGGGGAGAACTGGAGCCAACGCCTTACGTACTAGTAAAAGCAGTATTTTAAAGTAAGCAATACCTTCTAATGATGAATGCGCTGTGTGTCAGATGTGTCAGCAGTGAAAATACAAGCCTATGAGATGAACACAAGATTGCATAGCCTATAAAATGAAATGGCCTTTTAAAAGAAATCAAATTCTATCCTAGGCAGAATGATAAACAAAAGGGAGAGCTCCAAGCTGAAGCTAACCAATACATTTCAGTGTTAGAAGATCTATTTTTAACCTTCCTTCTGACCACATTTTGTAAATATGCTAAAAGATAGTGCAGAGGAATGGAAAAAAATTCCAATCCCTTAGACCAACAGTAGTGATCTAATTAAAAAAGATTCCAAATGGCCCCCCAAACCCAAGAGCAGGCTGGGAAAACTACTGACTGTATCCTCATCTCTAACTCACTAGGGTCTCCAGCAGGGCTGAGACAAAAATTTAAAGGCTTATTTAGTCCTTTTGGATCTCTGGGCTTTCAGCTTTTTCCTCATGGAAGCCACTCCTCTTTTTATTAATCTGGAAACACATGGTACTGTGTTTTGACATTTTGGTTTTGCTTCTCATTCCCATTCCTGCGTCTGGAGTCTCCATGTACTGTAAAAATCTAAGAAGTTTTTCATTTTTCATTCACATTCAGAATATTGTTCTACATTTCCCAAGAAACAGCTTTCTACCCCACAGTGCAAATTCCAAATGAGAAGCAATATGAATAACTTTTGAATGCACCATCCTGCTTCTTACTGCCAGGGCTTTCAGCTTTACCATGGAAGTCAAACAACCAAAAATTCAACCTTTTATCCCAGGTACTTAGGAACACCAGCTGTAGGTGCTAAGGACCAAATCAGTAAAAGCCTCACCCTGATCCCAGGTATATTATGTAAATACGGATTAGCTCCATTGTTATGGGTTTGCTCCATGGATTGTATGGATTTGCTCCATTAGCATAAGCGAGACAGTATATTCACAAGAACATTTTTTTTCATGTATTCATTTCCATTTCCATTGTCGGTCATCAAGATGAAATGTTATAACTCTGAAATCAGCCTGTCACTTATGTAATTTGAAAACCTCCTTACTATAGAGCTTGCAAGCATACCACTCCTACACACATGCACTCCTAGTCAAATTAACCTTCAAGTCAATGAATATTTAATTTTTACATTATTTTTGGCATCTCATCTCTCCACAGTAAGTGTGTGCAGGATAATAACATAGCTGATATGGTGCTGAATTCTTTGAGGCATAAGAGATGAAGTAAAAAGGGCTACAGACCAGCTAAATACTGTCCTGAATACAGAAAGCCCAAGTCCAAAGATAAAAAGACTGTCAAGTGGTGAAATGCAGGCAGAAGGCAAGGACAGAGAAACTCAGGACAGACATAAAAAACATTATTTCCCACCTGGACAGCAGCGCTAAAAGTGGGCTGGTAAGGAAATTAAAGCACTGGAGGCCACTATGATACATTATAAACAGATCAATGGCATAAAATGTCACATGTATCTTCTTTCCAACATTTTCAATAACTAAACACTGACCTTTAAAAAGAGGTACAGAGCTGTGAGAAATAATCTGATTCATTTTGGTTAATGCTACAAAGCTAAAAGCATCAAAGAGAAAAGTCAAGCCAAGAGATATTACTTACATTTTAAATAAGATAAAGGCTTTCCTTTACTAAAAATGCTCTCTTTTCAGAAGAGTGTCAAAAACTCCTACAATCTACATTGGGCAGTTCAAATATTCAATACTATTGCTAGTTTGAGAAAAGAAAAAAAAAAAAAAAACAACAGAAAAAAATCTGTGTCAAAGTTGCTGTTCCAGCAATATCAAAGCATGTTATGGAAGTCTATTGGTCTGATGAACATTTCACTTGTACACTTCCTCACATCCAGGTTCAAATTTTGCTCAGAGCATGTGCCAGTCCTTAGACTAACTAGGAACGTTCCTATGACGTTCAAATTATTTCTTTGTGTCAGGCAGAGGAGTGGTTTGAGACTGTCTCATTTCTCAGCTGACTGGCCTACCCACCTCTTGGTTACACTGAGTTGGAGCTCTCTCCTCTTCCTCCATGACCTCCAAATGGAGTCTCTCCCAAAATTTCAAAACCTCAGAATTTTTCCATGATCAAATTGTTATTTTCTAAGCAACCTCACTGCTACTGTAAGTCATAGGCTTGAATACCATAAGTAAACTGCTAGATTAAATGTTTCACCAGTGTTTCCACTAGTTTGATGTAACAATATTTAAGAAAGATGGAAAACACTGATAACTATAGCAGGGAACAACAGGATGCTCCTGCATTGTTGGAATCAGTGGTGTCAAATGTTAATTTCCTTACTGACAATATTCTCTGTGTTTCTCTAAAAGATTATGAACCCAATACACAAGTGAGAAGAAGAAATAAGAAGCACCTCTTCATTTCCATCTGATTGCAATTGTTGACTTATAAACTTATACAGCTCTTTAAGAAAAGCATGTCTTGAAATAGGTGGTGTATTTAAAGGATTTTGAAAAGGATTTAGAAAACTAATTTTAATCAGGCACATTCCAGCTAGGTTTTGGGTTTGGTTTTATGTTTGCTTAGGGAGGAGGGTTATTTATACTTGTCCATGTCATGAATAGCATCTCAGGGAAGAGCCTATCCTGGGTCTAAAGAAGATATACAAACCTAGATATCCATCTGTGCAGAAATCTGATTGTTGAGATTTATAGTCATAGCATCTTTCCTTAATAAATATTTTCTGTGAGGCTGTAATTCCATATGTTACTGCACAGGACAGCAAGAGAAAACCTTTAAAGTACAGAAATCAACGTAGAGCAACTGTGAAAAATAGCAGCAATTATAGCAAAAGCAGTAGTTGGATAAAGCCAGACTATTCTTTTGTGCATTCACACATAACCCAAGACTGAAATCCAGCTCAATTATTTCTAGGTTTACAGAAAAAAAGTAGAGGGAATGTGTTTAAAAAAAAGACTACGGTTTGCTTTCTGTTGTAATACTTTGAATTGTTTCATTTTTCTTCGGAGATGTACACTGCCTACTCACAAGGCAATAATATATGCTGGAGGGTATTTATCCGATGTCATAGCTTACATAGAAGGAAAATGTTCTCTCTTTCCAGTCCTCTTTTATCTAGCCAGGACAGCCACATATTTTATGGCTATCAAGTAGGAATACTGAAGGTGTGATGGAGGCAGTGGCTTCTGAATTTCAATAGAAACTTTATAGTCAGGAAAACCAGCTCCGAGCACCACTCTGAAAGAGCTGTAGTAAGAAAGTAAGACCCAATATTACCTTAAGACCCAATATATTCCTTTCAGTGGGAAAATGGAAAGCCATAAATTTACACTAAATTCCCTAAATATCCTTGCCGATGATATTTTTTCTGTATTTTTCTAAAAAGTGTAATTTCAGTTTTACATGCCAAAGGAGATGGGTTGCTGATTAACGTTGTTTGATCACACACCAGCAGACTGAAGACCTCCCACTGCCTGCTCGAACTGCTCCCTCACTTTCTCAAATGCATGTCTTTACTATTTTGACTTCATCTGTAGCCTTGTGTAATAAAAACGAAGTCATTTGTCTGGTATGTATTTATATCACCATGATACCAGTCCTCTGTTTTCACAAATTGATTTTCGGTGTGTCATTTCCATGTATGTTACCCTATTGCACATTTCAAAGCTACCCCAAAATAATTATGATGAGATGCTCATCCTAATATAGGGCTGAAACTACATTCTTAACATGAAGCTGCTTTTCAATACATATTCCATGGAACAACTTTCTTTGAAAAGAGTAATACAGCAATGTATTTGGCTGGTACTTTACTAATGCTCCACACAACCTCTGTCCAAAAGAAAAATTCATGTCTGAATAACTAACAATACATGTCACGACTCATTAGGATCAGCACATGAAACTATTGCTGCTGGCAACACAAGTGACACACACAAGTCAGCTAGTGGCAAAGATGTGTCACTCCTGCTAATCACAGGAGGGGGGGACATCAGATCTCTGCTGATCACAAAGTACTTTCTCAATTTAAATTTAGTACTCATGTTCATTAAAAGATTTTCCACTTTAATCTTACTTAATGAGATAAAAAGACTTGGTACCATGTGCATGAGGCAGTATCTAGGACTCATGGTAAACTGCTGCTTAACAGAATGAATGCAGAATACAGTTCTTCTCACACAAAAAGGAGGAAATTAGGTGTGTAACTACACCGCTCCTTGAAAAACAGCAAGGTTCATAATAAACTACATAATGAAATAGTATCATACCTTTTTATCATACATAATAAAAGTAGCATGAACATGTGATACCTTTTTATTAAATGACCAGAGTGTTACTGAAGGCAGGCAAAAACTATCCCTTTCTTGAGGAGGCGAATTAAGATAGAAATAAAAAGGTAAAGGTAACTTTCTACAAAATTTCAGAATATTATGCACAAGAAGGCATGATTATAGCTTGTATAGTTTGATTATAGTCTACGTGTATGCACAGTTCTCAGGATTGTATGAACAGTCAGCTCACCATCTAACTGGTTATTCAGCCTCACAGCAATCATGCCTGTACGGTTGCAAGAGAGATGTTAAATTTTTGCACACATAGTTTTGTTGCACAAATATTAGCCTGGGTTCCTTGCTGTAGAGGACTGAGGTCATGTCTACACCAGAAAGTTCTGGCAGGACTTTGGGCTGATTACAGCTTGTACGCACTGCACTGGAAGGACAGATACGTACTTGCTGAACGGCCTTTGCTAGTGCCAAGTGTCCTCCCCTTAATAGTCTATTTTGGCAAAAAATATGGCATACACACTTTCTATTGGCCCTAGCAACTCTGCTGAGCACAGTTCCTCAGGGACATCTTGAAGTGTGTTGTGGGATATCAAAAAGGAGCTCAGGTTGAAATTCTCGTAATTCCTTTTCTTCCAGCCCACTATGTTTTTCCCATTCTTTGACATTCACTTTTCTGTTTTAGATTTTTCGTGGTGCCTTTTCATCTTTCTGTTCAATCTCTCAATCAGAAATAGGGCCCCAGAGAGATAAGTAGCATACCAGAGCCTGCTCACAGACAAAAACTCCCCACAGCCTCTACTCCCAAGTTAGCCAGTGGAGCTGTGGTAGACACCAGGTGGAGTGGCTGATGATGGCAGTGCATGAAAAGGGCAAGATGTCCCAGACATTTGATGACCAGCGCTGCACAACAGAGCAGCAGGAAGCAAGCGTTAAAGAACGTGCCATGTTATACTGCAGTACAAATCCAGGAAAATCACCACTGACCCCAAATTTCACAAAGGTTGAAATGTCCTCTGGCACAGAGACACTGGTGACAGCAGATGGAGATTGTTCATTTGCCAACCCTCAGCCCAGATGCTGATTCACTGGGGGCAAGAAGGGCCAGGGAGTTTCCAGCAGATATAACGCTCCCTTAGCACTGTTACATGGGCGCAATCTGCGCTGGCATAGGACAATATTCTCACAGCCGTATGAATGCACAGCCTTCCTCTTTTTTCATATCCAAAATTTGGCTCTGTCTGGCCAAGATAGTTCCCAAAGGTTAATGAGGTTGGGGCTGGAAAGCCCAGCATGGGAACAGATTGTCAGCCAGGTGTGCCAGGACTGTGGCAACAGGAACAACAGGCAGATTTGAAGTAATGGGACACCTGAATCTTGGAAGAGCCAAAAGTGTGGTGCATAACCCAGTTTGACTCACCACATTGTGCCTCTGAGTACATAGGAACAGAAGAACAGCTACACTGGCTCAGACAAAAGGTCTAACTAGCCTTGTACTTCTTCTCTGACAGTGGGCAGCAACAGATGCTGAGAGAAGAATAGAGAGGAGACCAGGCAAGTAGTGGCACTTCTTCAGAACACCCTCCCAGCCTCAGGACTTTCTAGGTCAGAGGTTTTCACATTGTATTTCATAGTCTTTGATTAATTTCTTTTCCAGTAATTTGTGCTGTTGCTTTTTGAAACCCTGTAAAATTTTAGTATCCACAACAAGCTGTGGTAAGAAGTTCTACAATTTTTGGGGAAGTTGCCTATGGAACAACATCAATGAGTCTGCTTTGAACAGGTAACTAATTTAATCTGATGCTCATAACATTTTATACTGAAGGAGCCAGCAAGAAATTGCTTGCTGTTTACTGTTTCATGGCCATGTGGGACCTCATTGTCTTCTGTGATAGCACCCAGGCTTACGCTATGTGGATGCTTCATGAACAGCATTCACTAGGTGGGGAAGGTATGTGATGCTGCAGCCTTATAAATATAAAATCTTTTCCAACAAAACCAATAGGAATACAATTCTGGGACCTACATTTGTGGATTTAAAGAGCCAGTGCTGATCTTAGATGGCCGTTTGCTTCCTTGGTTTATATTGACTAGCTATAGAGAAGCGTTTGCCTTTTTTCTGAACAGGGACAACAAAGCTGTTGAACATGTACCAAACAGACTGAAAAATCCTGGCAGTGACTCATGGCTAGCCTGAACTGTAATGAGTAAGTATTCTTATTGTTGTTACTGTATGTTATGTTTTCCATAATATTTGTGGAGCAAAAACTAGCTGGATAGAGGGGTGAAGTGTAAGGACTGCTGATTCTGAATAACCTGGCACAATTAGAAGAGCTCAACAAGGCTGTAAAGATCCCTTTAACAGTCAGTCAGAATTGCACAGCATGCTGCTTTCGTCTAGTTGTTTGCATATTTGGCTTGGATTTGGATTTTTCATAACTTGTAAATGCCTGTTATGAATAGAGTAGAGGGGATGTTAGAGCCTGTAAATATGTATAAATAGGAATGCCATACTCATTACCTAGTTCATGATTCGAAAACAAAGTTATATCAAATTGTGATAAACTGTGCAAATAGCAATACACTTCAGAGCTTATGAACTTCAGCATTAATAATTTTTTTTTTTAAAACTTAGTCACACTAAGATGTGTGTGAAGTGTTTTCTGACACATCCTGTATTTTTTCCCACAGGCCAGTGTATGTTTCCTTCTAGCTATTTTTCTTATCCATGGAAGTCCTGTTACAGACTTCCTAGACCTCCCGCAGCTTTCACCATTCTTCTAATATTTGTCTTGTACTTTCTGCTTTTCTTCAGCCATGTTGTGTGTTAACCCTTCGTGCTTCTCCTTGGACTCAGGCATGCTCAGCCGCTGTATCATGCACTCCTACTGATGCCTACTATTACACTTCAGAAGCACTGGGGAGGTAAACTGCCCTGCTTTTTCTGATTTTCTTTTCCTAATCAAGGTCAATTAGTAGGGGGCTCTGACTTTGAAAAAGGCAAATATGCACATTGAAGAAAATGTCAAGTGAGGAAAAATAAAACCACCTTGGTGAAAAATTGAAAAGGATTAGATTTGCTTCAGGGCTGTTCCACAATTCGAGCCATCACAAACATGAAGGCACTCCTGAGAGCCTTCGTGAGACGTGTTTGTGGCAAGAGAAAGTACTCGCAGGGTCACTGGAGACACACTGGCACCAGACTACTAAAACAGAAGTAGGTGGAGATGAGCACTGACTGCTGCCTGTAGTTATGCTATTCATGACGTGAACGTTGGTTCTTCCCATGGATTGTCCAGCCCAAATCCACGTGTTTTGAAGTCCTCCTGGTTATCTGAAGGGTTAACATCCCCTTCCCTCTCCTGAATAAATTCATCACTACGGGGTGCTGCCAGGAATCCTCGCTTGCGGTCAGAAAGGGTGTCCTCTCTCGCTTGTGGCGGCGGGGATCCAAACATGGCTGCAAGTTTTGGAGAGCAGCACCAGATTATCCTTTGCCTTTCTTCATCTAATAGTGCAACGGAAACAGCTGATGTTGTTTCTTGTCCTTGTTGGCTGAAGAATTCTGTTGCTTGCAGAGGTAATTTTACTTTGGAGACGGAAAGCTGGTTTAACCAGCAAGAACTTTAGCCAAAAACTTTGCAGTGCAAGCTAAGTTTGAGAAATTTTTATTAACATTACTGCAAAAAATCACAGTCCTAAAGTACAAGCACAAAATGGAATTATTTACTATGCTGCAGATCACAACTGATTCTCTAATGCTGTGCTTTGTATTAGAAGGACATTTGGTGTTATGAAGACATGAATATTTCAAGTGTTTCTTGATTTTCTTTTTGTGAAAACTAGATATAATAGAAGAACAATCACATCAACACTGGTCTCCCTTGGTTTAGAAACTGTGCAGTAAATACTGTAAACAATTAGCAAATCGACATTTTTATTTGTTTTACATGATAATGCCCACAACAAAATGTGCCAGTTTGGGAATGTTGTTCAGAAAAACACTTGAGGGAGGAATCCTGCCAATGACAGCTGTGTCAACAAACAGCAACAATAACACATATGCTTTTACATAATTAGGATAATTGGTTTTATTTCTTAAAACACAGTTTTGTTCTTATCGATTAATTGACAGGGTAAACATTCATGTTACCTTAAATTACTCTACCCATGTTAATCTGAATGTAGCTTCTCAGTCTTCACCAAATATGTAAATGTCTACCACAACCTCACTGAAGTAGCTGCTAAATTAAGCCTTTGATAATCTCAAGGTACTATTCTTTTCAGGTTCTGGTCTCCTATAGCTCCTCCATTCAGTTTCCTGGTGTACTCCATCACCCTCCTGCCTCTTTCTAATGCAATGATCCACTGCTTGGCCTTCTGCTTCTATTTTACTTCCTGCTTGCTGATGCAGTGATTCACCACCCGGTCTAATCTCTGATTTACAAGTGTGTTAGATATCCCACAGTCAAAGAGATGAGGCAGTGAAAAGCACTGCCAGGGGAAATTAAATAAACTTGGAATTTATCCGTCTTTAGAAAATCCTCTTCATTTCTATCACCCCAAAGAGTTATGGCAATAGTTCCTCCTTCTATGTGCCCTCCTACCTCTCTTTGAAAAAAACTGTAAAAATAAATACAAGCAAAATAATGAAGTCAATAAACTTACCAGAAAAAGGAGGATACCACCTGACTTCAAGCAAAAATGGAGACTCCAAGAAAGAAGAGAAACTCAGGAAGCCCATTAGGAACTTTGCAATTAAGAAGTGATTTTACACAGAAGGTGCCCCCACAGTATGACATTACAAGATCCAAAGAAAGGATAGGCAGAGAGAGGGAGATGCATGGACATGAGATTTTAAAGCAGAACCAAGACAGCTGGCAGACAGAAGAAAAAATACCAAAGCTTTCTGTAAATATTCTGGGCCTGATATAGGTATCAATGCAAATCAGTCTTATTCCCTTGAATTTAGTGGAACTATATTATTTACAATAGCTTAGTGTGAGCCCATCTGCCCCTTTTCCTGTAATTGGATGGCTAAGAAAAGAATAAGGGGGCTGTTTACTGATAAAATTAAACATGAGCCATATTTTCTGGGAAAAGTCATATGGGACAATACACGTGTCGTTTCCCTGGGTGGCTATATGTCCAACTTTTCTTGGGCCAGCAAGTGGCATATCAGTCTTTGCAAAGGTGCTTCTACCCGTGCATGATGTTGTAATGAGATTTTAACAGAGGAAAAAGAAAGGCTAATTAGTATCCTTTCAATATTTCTGGCATGCATACACATACAAACCAATTTTGACAAAACGAACACTCTACTTTTGGATGAAAACATCTCTAGGATTTACTAATAAGGCTCTGACTTCAAGAGTACCTGCACTCTATTTTCATTCCTACCACATACTTATGCTTTATTTTTTCATTCTTGTTAAGCATTAGGCTGTGACAAGAAGGTACAGCATCCAACAGAGCTTGGTTTTGTTTCCTTTCAAAATTTATATTCGGAACTTTATTAAGAAGAGGGACTTGGTTTTACTTGTTAGCTTTGTAATTTTGACTGACAACTGGGGTGACTTTATGATCCTCAGCACCCGCATGCATATCTCCTGTTATGCATCAGTACACTTAAGCAATAGAAGTGCACATTAAGACTCAGTCATTTGGAGTTCCTCCCTCTTCTCCATACACAAAATACTACCCGTATATATGCTCTCCCGCTCCCACAGCGAGATAAAGAGGCTTAGTCTTCTCCTGGGCTCTGCATGATCTTTTATCTCCTTAGCTGTGTTCCATATAATGAAAGTGACATCACAGGGTGGCTTTTTGCCTCTTCGCACATTACTTTCAAATTAATTAATGTCCTAAGTTTAGAATGTTTAGAAGGATTTAAATTTTTACTTGGCAATTTTACTTTGCCTACATCATTTTTATCTTTTTCTCGGGATGTATATTTTTAGATCAGTGACCTTTTGAATGTATGATTCATGCTGATTTAATTTTTTCCAGCTGGTACATTTTCACTTAAGCTGATACAAATGCAGTGAAACTGATACTTTTGCAATGAAACCAGTCATTACACACCTGTGCTCTCAGTTTTTTTATTGGAAATAGATTTTCTTTTCTTCTATTCTCTATTTTTTCCCAACATGTCTGTAATAAACTTTCAGGAAAAAACCTAAATAAATAAAAGCCCAAGCACCTGTATACTAATGCCACCTGTCACAGACCAGGAGCTGTTCCAAATCAGATAACTTAACACTATTTAATTTATCGTGGAACTATTAAAAGTCAAGCACACCTTCTATTTATTAATGCAAGTAACTACGTAGATGAAATATTTTGTGCATCCATCAGACTGCAATAAGCTCTGCAAAAACAATTTTGTGATTCCTTGGGTTGTAATCTACACACACGTGGTTCTTAGACCCACTCTCAAGAATATTAACAAGCATGTCCACCAGCAGCTGAGCATTCAAAAAAATAAATGTGACAGCATGTTATTTGTCCACTGAGGAGTACACCTGAGCTTTCAGTGGGTTTCTTTCACAGAAGCTATATGTAGAGTGTGGGAGCAAAGAGCATTTCCATGCTTACACAACCAGGCATGTGTCCTTTCTGCATTCTTATTTTGTCATGAGAAAAAAAAGTCGCCTTACCATCTCCAGCCCTGGTCCCCTCCCTGAAATTCTCCTCTTCCCCTACAAAACCCACACAGACACATAGACTCACTCACTGTTTGAGAATTTGATTCACCNCTTCACTTCCATATTACTCCTATACTCAGAAAGACACACCTCTCTACTCCTGCATTTTCTGCAGAGAATGGAGAACTATAAATAGTAGCCTGAAAAAAAAAATTAACTAAAACTGTAACAGGACTCTAAAAATGAAGGCCTTGGGAAAAAACCATGGGGCCTCTTGGTTCAAGTACAAAGGCAACATCAAAATTCACAATCATATTACGTGCAAAATGTTAGGAGAGAAAAGCAGCCAGGAAAGTTTTCAGACTTTGACCCTCCTTGCCTTCTTAGTGTAATCTGCAGCAAGTAGCAAAATCTGTAAGGAAGCAGCAAGCCAAGCTACCAGTCAAAAAAAGGCACAGATATTGTTGATATAAACAGATCTTGGAAACTGGCACTTAAATGTGCTTTAAACATTTCTGCTTGCAATTATATTAACAGTATTCTATATACTGATTTTTTTTTTAATGTTCTCTCAAGTGAGTGCAATGTTCTTAATGGTTTTGTGTTTCTCATAAACTGTTGTTGTCTGACATGCTTAGGTTTGTCCATTACTTATTCTATGTGATCCATAAACCCAGCGAGAGGATTAAAGTACAGACAGCCATTGCAGCCATGACATAAATCATGTACCTTTTTGCAGGACAACGATATTAAATAGTTTTACTACAAAGAGTTCCAGATGTTGAGCTCATGGGGCTGAGTCTAAACGTACAAAGAAGTGTTTATATTATTTTCTGTGAAACGCTATTAGGAATGCCTAAAGACCTGGTTATATAAATCAAAAAGTAATCAGGAAATATACTCTGTAAATGCAAACAAAGAGATCAGCTGGCCATTATTTGGGACACTATTATTTGTTGTCAGTTGGTGAAATATTTCTGAAAATGTTACACACTCACTCAGATTTTATATGTATTATCAGGATAATGTTAACTCTGGAAGTATTTAGTTACTTGTTAATACCTAACTTCAACTTCCACCATTAGCTACAGTATCAGAGAAAATATAGGTGCATTCTTTTGGGAAGCAAAATCTGTCCCCTCTTATTTGAGTGACCACTCACATGCTATAAATAGTGAACATCCAATAGGAATAGTTTGCTAACCATTTACAATCTGAATTTTTCTAAAAAAATTATTCAACAAATACTTATGAATAATGGTTACATGTGTAGAAAACAGAATTAGTTTGCACATACTTATACACAAAAAAGAACTACAATTTCAAAAAGCTGTTCGGCCAGATTCCCCTGTCATTCTTGCTCATGTCTGTTCCTTTCTTCCACAGATTTTCTGCTCACATCCGTGGGATCACCTTCAAACTGAACAGATAACCAAAATTGCCTTAATTTTTAGCAAAACAAAAGAGTTAGTGGAGAAAAAGGAGCCATCTTTTGTTGTAGTAATAATACTTGCTTCTGACTTCGACTTCGAGCTCACACTACTCTGCATCACGAAAAGCCTTAGTGCAATCAATGTCATCATATTAATGCAAAATCAAAACAGGTAGTATAATACAAGCATTTAGATTAGAAGGGACTTCAGGAGGTCATATAGTCCAAACACCTGCTCAGAACAGGATCCAACTTCAGAGTTAGGCCAGGCTGATGTCAGACCAGGTCAGAACAGAAAATAACCTGGTGACCACAATCGTGATCGACCTCTGACACTTTAAAGTTATATCAATTACTAAACACTCTTCCAAATACCATTTAAAGAACATAAGAGTGTTTCTTCGAATGATTTTAAGTTTTGCAGCTTGCTTTTATCACCTTTGTCAAGACTGATTAATCATTGGCCCTTCTTATGGAGGAGAGAATATGTTTAATATTGGTTCTCAACTGTAACACTTAAAAAAGCCCGAAGTTTGACTCCTGAATGTGTTCAAAAGGGCTTCAGTATGGACAAGGCCAAGCAGCTTAACAAGAGCATTGCCTAATACAAGAAGAGGGCTAAAAGCTTAGAGTAAATACTAGGGCAATGTCTTGAACTCTTAACACTGAGCTTTCAGGCTCCATGTTCTTTAAAAATCCTAGAGACTACTATTTCAGGAGTAAAATGAAACTAAAATGTAGGAGTGGAATGAAAATAAAAATAAGCAGAGATCTTCACTGTGCAGATGTAGCATTATAATAGTAGTAGCAGCCTGACACTGGTGCTGATTAGAGCTATATTTGGTGTATAACTTATAAGAAAGATGGAACGCTAGAAATTAGTGAATTACAGTAAAACACATCGGCTAATAAAGAAGTGATCACAACGTTGGTATGAATGACTCAGAATGATTGTTGGTGAAACAGCTAACATGAAAAGCTTTCCAATGTAACATTTTTAAGATGGTAATACAGACACCACTTTATATTTGCATTGACATTCTCAGTTTATATGTATTTTATTAAGTGAAAGAATTGATGCTTTGTGAATTATAAGTGAGACTATTTTAATTTCATAAATCAGAAACTCTGCCATAAAATAAGCTGGACACTGAATTTTGCTGAGCTAGATCATTCCAAATTGATTAATCAGTAGCCCTACAATTAATAATTCTAATTAACAGATTAAGCCACAAAAGGAGTTACTCCCTTACCAGCCACTTATGTGATTGCTGCACACTGGGGAAAAGGGCTCTGCAGGGTTGCTGCAGATCCCCAGCACAGATGGACAGGAGGAGGTGAAAGAGTTTGAGACTGAGTGCAAGGGAGCATTTTCCTCCCAGCTGCCCCTCAGAGGAAGGGTGATAACTCATAGGAGAGATACAGTCCAGCAGGTAGGCTTTCCTGGAGCAGGTGGGAGGCAGGAATAGTCTTCCCAGGCTTCTCTGAGGCTAGTGCAGCAACACATTACTGATTGCTATCGCTTAATTGCAAATTGATCACTAACAGTCTGGATGACTGTGTTGGTAAGTGATAGCATTTAGCTCTTAGAAAAGAACTTGGGGTCAGATGACAAGCTTCTTGTTCACATGAAGTTTCAAAGGTTGTTTCACCAAAACAAACGAGAGAGCAAAGCTTAGTCGTGCATCTTTGAATCTTTGGTGTTCAGAGTACACAAAATGTTTGCACATTTACAGCATGCAAAAAATATATGATAAGGGTAGAAGAGTTTCCAGTGGGTGAAAATAAAATATCAGCATTTGTCACTATTATGATTTAGTGATTTGCTTCTGATCAGGGATTAGAAATGCTCTGTAAGGATCTCACAGCCATTAGAGCTTCATCTCCCTGCATTCCATGTGAGATGGTTTAGATGCTATTACTCTTGGATTAAAGCAAAATGCGTAAGGACAGATCACAACTGAGGAAGATAAATATGCAATTTCCTATATCTGGAGTAAAAAGAGGAATTTATGCCTGGAAAGAGAAACATTTTTGTTTCTCATGTTCATATGCAGTCTTACGTTGCCGTTCTGTTTGTGGCCACATTAAAATAAAATCCCTTTATAGGAAAAGTTTCAAATAGATTTGAAAAAGAAAGGCGCTGATTTTTGTGTCCTGAGTTTTCAATCCTGTCCGGGGTCTCTGCCTTCTGTTTGCAACCAGTCTGCTGGCGAGCTGTTGAAATTCAACTATGCATTTTTAACATTGAAATAGCAAAATTAACTTCCTGGGGTAGCAGAAGATTAATTGGAAATGTTCCTAAATCACAGTGGTTTTAATAATAATTTTAAGGACTAAACTTCCCCTTGTTTTCGGTGGGTCGTTAGCAAGAAGTGTTCCCGCTCTCCTAAACCTTGCCTTGTGTCTTCCTCGACTCTTAATACAAACGGACTCTGTGTAAACAGTAACATTCAAAAGACCAGTGAGGAGGTGTAGGGCAAGAGTCACTCCACAGATCATTAGAAGAAGGATCCACTGAGGGCTATTAAATATAAATAATAAGCCATCGCCCATCACTCAGGAACCTTCTGAGCTACACACAGTTATAGGGTGAGAAATACCACTATACGCTTGCCGTGTTCTTTTGGTGCTGTCAGTGACTGAGACAGGATGTTGAAGTTGATGGACCTTTCATATAATCTGATATTCATACAATTTTATTACCTCAACTGCACTAGATGACATGGACAGCGGTGAAGAGCATGCAACTAGTGAAATACTAGAATTTACAAGAGTACCTGGATCACAGCTGAAGTCTGTTGTTCCTTACCATGCACATGAGTCCACTGTAAAGACCAAAACTGAAAATCAGTCCAAGATCCAATATTCAGTTTTGCCAGTATAAATAAATTGGAATTAAACAAAACTCATATTGTTAAAGGGAGAGAACAAGTGGTTCAATTTCTCACACTCTCCATCCAGAAAGATAATTGTTTTGCCTGTAAGGATGTTTTTAAAGACTGATGTGTTTATTCCTCCCAAGCTGAGCAAGTATTTCTCAAGAAGGACATTCTGGAGAGAAATACAGGTTATAAATATACTGCATGGTGATTATCTTGTGACAGGTGGACGGAAAGTCAAATACCAAAAATGTTTAAGGTTTGAGAAGGGATTTTTTGTGTGTGTTTCATTACTGGAAGAGCTGTGAAGAGTGTTGATGGATTTGATTTTTAAAACAAAATACAAGTTAAATACTTGTCATGAATTTGGAAAGGCAGCAGCATCTAGTCAAACGTCTATGATTCTGCGAAGGCATGACCTCTTTAACCTCTCTCTGAAGTTCAGTTCCCAGAAGAAAAGCAAAGCCTTATGGCAAAATCTTCATAAGAAAAAAATCTTGGGAAGGATATGGCTGGCTGAAAGACCTAAAACCCTGTGTGGAAGAACAAGGCAACAGTGGAAAGAGTTGTTTGTAAAGGCAGATGCTCTGTTCTTAGGTTCACGTGATCTCAGTAATACACTCTGATATCCTGTGCTGTAGGAGCAGATGCCTAAACTTGCCAAAAGGCAGTGAGACAACACATTTCCGGACTTTGCCGATTAGTAAGACCAGTCTTATTATTTAATACAGGTAGAGTTCCTGTGCATCAGCTGCACCTTGTCTTCTGGAAGGAATTGCAGTTCTGATCCACAATTCCTATTTAAAACAGAAAACATTGAAGCAATTATGACTTGCATAAATGTGGTTTCTCTGTGGAACACAGCCAATCACCAGTAATGTGATATCAGAGAGGATATACCTGCCAGTATCTTCCTTTATTACAGGTTATTTGAAAAACTGATGAAAAGATCCCTCCGTTTTGTTTTAAGCGCTCACCACTTCCAAAACTTCATTTTCTTAAGAAATCCTCTGCTAAATCTCACAGAAAAATGACAAAACACTGTTCAGTGCTTAGAGGTTCCTTCCAGCAACTGGGACCTCTGGTTTCTGGGAATAACTTTGGAAACACTCTGTTGTCACAGTTAATGAACAAAGGAATGTTTGCTGAGACCCTGGGTATGTTTTTATAGCAGTTGTATCATAGTAAGTGGTCCCTTTCATGTGCAGGACCAAGGTTTTACAATTTTGTTCCTTCTTAATCTGATTACAATCTCCAACCTAGAAAACAAAAGTATTATACTTTATTCAAAGACTTCATCCCAGATGCTGGCAGAATGTTTACCTAGGCATTTGCCATAAAATTAAGGATAGCAGAGTCCACATAATTTAAACTTGATTCTCCTCAGCCTATGACAGCATTTATGTCTGCCAGAATCTTTAATCTTAGAAGTGTGTATATTCTGCCAGTCCTCCTTAAGGAGGACTTAAGCTGTACATTTCATCATCACCTCAACATAACTTTAGAGACTGCAGGCATCACAAGAACCTTTAGCACATCATTATATCTTTTCTCACCCCATTAAAAGAAAGGAGAAAGCATCTGGATATCTGAAACCTGGTTTCTAAGTACAAATCTCTATCCTTCAAAAATATATGCTACCATTGCAAATCTTTTTAAGTGATAGTTACAAAGTAATAAAGGGTATAGGAGAAAAATTAAATTAAAAGGGATTTAAGTACTACATCCAAGTTCAAAACACTTGGATGATTCCCCATGGAACATGTTATGGTTTTTGTCCCATGTGAAAGGAAGCCAAAGCTAATTATAGAACATAGCACTGGGCAAGCAAATAAATCAAGCTTTGCACTGCTGAATTCTCACATCTGCAAATTAACAACTATGGGTCTGTTAGTGTAGACTCTTCTGTTACAACAAAACAATACCAAATGTAACTATAGTTGCTTATCTTAGGATAACAAGATGTAATCCAAAAGGAAATGTCCACTTCACAAGAATTCATAGCCATGGGCTAAATCACCACACACAGAAGTCTGCATTAGAAGGAGAGTATTAGCTCAGTATATAACACTGCAAAACCCCACTCACAGTATCTGTGTAAAACCTGTGTATACAGCATATGATTTCAGCACTGGAAATATAATCTCAAATACTGAGGCTGACATATTATTATATCCTGTATATTATACATGTAGTATAATGTGCATTCAGTAATCTGTACATATAGGGATCATACAAAAAATAATATATAAGTATATACATGATTATGTGTGTGTGTGTGTGTGTGTGTATAAGAGAGAGAGAGAGAAACAAAGACAGAGGGGAAAACATGCAAACAGTCTTCCAAACAGAAATTTCCCCAGAAGGTAACACTAAAATTTCCATGTAACTGAAACTCTGAAAAACGCTTATAGACCCATTGCACGCCCAAGAACCTGTAGCATAGAAATGGTGCAGTCACCTCCATATGGGCAAGCCAGGTTGATTAGCAGACTATTTAAACATTCAAAGTGAAAGATTAGTTTAAGCAATCACATTGGCTGCTAGCTTGCATGGTTCATCCATTCGGAAAAATTGGTGTCAAACTAAATTTTTTTGTTTGCCAGCAGTAAGCATTTTCAGGCAGAAATGGAAAAACACTACGACATCAAAAAACATCCACATCTGTGTGGAGACTGTTTTTGAGGCTAAGTACTGTACTATGCCGTATATATTTTAATGTGCATTGCAGGACTCCGCTGTAAGACTCATTTTCCCTAATTTAAAAGGCAGGTAATACTTACTCGCTGCTAATTCACTCAGCTGTTTGTGAGAATCATTCATTAACAGCAACATCACACTTTGAACACGTGAACCCCTCTGTAATGTCACCAGCACTGTTATTACGGGGAGGGAAAGACACCACCTGAAAATAAAATCGGGGCCAGTTGCTTTTTCTCTCCCCACTTTCAAGAACCGGAGCTCACATATAATTTTAACTCTCTCTATTTTGTTCTTTAGCTTTGTTTCTGTCTACTTGGCTATTATCCCTCAAGAGTAAGTAGGATGGCATCATAACCTTGAGGGATGATTCTCATTAGAAGACATTGCAGGATTACTCCAGTTTTTTTCAAACTAATGCATTTAGCCCCAAGCCAAAAGAACAAAGCACAGCCACCCCACCCCGCCACTCGCAATCATACTCAGGTGCTTTACTTCATTGATTTAAATGTCTAACTACCTTTCTGGATTTTTTTTTCTACATGTTGCATCTGACTGCAACACAGGATAGCTTTCTCTAGCCAGCTAGCTTCTAGTATAGCAGAGGGCAGCTGCGAAATACATATGCAGAATTATAAACCGGATTTGTACAACACGTAGGGAAGTCCCGATTTCATCAGTCTTTTTATCCGTATTAGGCAAGATTAAAGCTAGCTAAGATAGCTAGCAGAGGAGGTGCTGAATTGTGTAAGGGCACCATTTGACTCCGGAGCGCCTTTCTGCACTCACTTAACAACTTTGCTGTGCTAAATCCAGACCTGGCTAAAGCCATTCATTACACAGCACTAAGCCACAGATAAAAGACAGGAACTCAATACCTGAAGAGCGTGTTCTGACTGAGATAATACAGTGGTAAAGAATTAGAAAAACCCTCAGCATTGCCCAAGCTCTGCCCCTTCACAGCTCATTATAGTCCTGCTGCTAAAACCAGTAGTGCAGAATTAGGCCACCACTGAACACTTTAAATATCTCTAATGCACGGATTAGTATATGTGAAAGTCACTGCCTTTTATTGCACTGAATCCAGTTTGCTTAAGCATGTATAATGGACGTTGTATTGCTGGAGATCTTCCTCGTTTTTTCAAAGAGCTAGATGCTGACTGGATTGTATGAAAAAGAGGAAAAAACCCAGGATTTTTATAAGGGCCTTCTTTCAGCAGCTGGCCACACAAATTAGAAAAAGAATTTAGAAGGAAATAGATTGGTTTTGGTAGATTCCCACTGATTTCCAAGGATCCCGTTGTGATTTTGGAGAGAAAATGAGAAACAAAAAGTAAGTAGGTAGTACTAGAGAAAAATCCCATTTGATCTGTAATAGGTACTCGTGTGCAGTCAGCCATCAGCATCTGTCAGCACTGCCGCTGCTCGAAAGACAGTGTGGAGTGAACTGTGCTTCTTCTTAGCAGTGCCTGAGTTGCATGGTGTTTCCCTAGATGATTTGGAAATACGGTTGGCATATTGTAATTATGAGGTAAATAGCTGTGTGTTTGAGAAAAAACAAACAGAAGAAGAGAAAAGGAAGCAACAATCATGTCTACGAAAAACACTGCACAATCCATTTAGCAATTTACTGCAACGCAGATGGGTCTCACATCATTTGCAAAAAGGGTTTTTATGAAACATTTCAACTTTGAAACATTGCATAAAAAGATCAACATGCGATCACTACCTCATCTTGATCTGCATTCCATTATTCTTCTACAGGAAAAGAAATGTTTTGATACAAGACAAAATGAAGTTCCCAGCTGTGTTTTGTCATGAAATGGCTTTCATAGCTCACGGCTCTACTATCAGGAAAAGATTCTCAGCAGCTGGGTAAATACATTCTGCTTTGTTGATGCTGCCTGTTAATTTTGCATCTAAAGCTTGCCAACGTCATAGAACTATAAAGCTTCGGAAAATACCATTGGTGGGAAGTGCAGTTGCTATACTATGGATAATTCATAGGCAACGGATGAAAAGGATCATGCTGGTTCCTCTCATGAAGTATTCCAGGATCTGTTTTCAACACAGAGAGCCCAATGATTAAGTAGATAGGCAGGCAGGCGCTCAGGTAGATATTGTAGTATAAATGTTTGTGTATGTATATATGGGCTTACTGCCAGGTTGTAAGTAGTTTTTAAACCACTCGTTTTAAATAAGAAGTTTTAACCTCAGGAAAGAGCAACTTCAACATCAGCCACTGTCCCCTTATAGGTACAAGTATTGAAACTAAGACAGACATTAAAATTGGTGATGAAAGTTCATGTTACAAATGGTCTTCCAGATACGGTTTTAAAATACCATTTTCAAGTATTAATTTTTGTTTGTAATGCTTCAGTGTGTTGGGTTTGTACCTAGAAACGTTTGCACGCACCTCAGACGTTTAGAACATATCTTTATGGCATAAGGTATCACTGGCAAGAGATACTAGCGTTACTGTTGACTGAATTTTCTTCAGAAATGGAACACGGCAGCTGTTAGCATGATCCTACAGTACCGAAGCTAAATAGCTCTCCTTCCCACTTCCCCAACAGCCTGGGCGGACCTATGTAACTGCAAATGCAATTTACATCAGCTAATCTGAATCTACGCACGCATGAAAATGTACTTAGAGGAGGCATCATCCCTTTCCTAAAGAGTACACCGTCAAAAATACTCTGACACAAAGAGCCCAGTTATCCCCTTCTACCCCCCTGTGCTGTCTTCTCCCCACTGTGTCCAGCCCAGCTCCCTTCTGCACTGAGATGCTGCTTCTCTCTCCCCTGTTCCCTCCTGTGCTCCACAAGAGCCCCTCTTGAGAGAGGCTTGGCACTCAGATCCGCTCCCACTCTCTATGTGTTTCTGGCATGCCCATTAGCTTCCGTTCAGGATTTTCCTCTGACAAACCAGGCTGAAGAGCCTTGGCACAGAGAACCAGTCTTAGGGCAGCTTTTGATAATCCCCTAAACCGATGACTAGTCAATTTGAAAAGAAATAGGAAATGGAAAGAAAGATCACTTGAAGCACAGATTTGGGCTGATGACATTTGCTGTTAAACCGAAGCTAAGTAATCTTAGCAGCTGCAAAATTTCAAACCAGTTACAGGGGCTATAAACTAAGTCACAAGACGGAAGGAAGGAAACATGGATAACAAGAAAAGATGAACTGTTAAGCTTCTTTTCAAATAGAGTTTGATTTAATGTTCCAGATTACTAACTTGGAATATTTGATTCCAAGTGCTGGGGTTAATTAATGCTTTCCCTTAACAAGTCTGAATGAAATGTTCTTTCCATAGCCCTTGTAGAGATGACATAAAAGTACACAACAATACCAACAATAGGGAAAGTCAATATAATCCTTAATCCACAAGAAAAATATCATAAAGTAGCATGGTCTTCATAGGAACTACACAAAATCTGGAGCTTGTATTTTGCAGGTCTCTCTGGTGTCACCACTGTAGAGCTCAGCCTGCAGCCCCTGACGTGACCAGTGGACACATGTTGGCTGGCCTAGAAAGGGGAAGAGGGTATGTAAGCATCCTCCCTTAAAATGGCTCTCTTTTAAAGGAGCAGTTAAGAACAGTGCATCTGAAGCTAAGGAAACCAGGGCTCCAATCTACAAGATATTCAGTGATCTACCCATTTATATGCTAAATAGAAAATAGGAAATGCCCAACTAGATGCTACAGTCATCTATACATTTCTTCGGGATTGGTTCTGATGTTGCAGCTTTCTCTACTATGTTATCATAAATACATACCTTGTCTGTAGTGTACGCAGAAAATATGCCATTCAACAGCTCTTTTACTAAAAAAAAAAACCAAACCACTGCAAAGGGCAGCTGTTAGCAAGTGCTTAAACCTTCTATGGAGCACTGAAATACCATGGATGTTCTTCAGATCCTTCTGCTTCTTGTGCAGCACTGCCTCTGGTGGGTACAAGCTCTCACTTAGGATGTCTGAATTTTCTTCACTGGTTAAGGGCATAAGTTAGTGAAAAACAAAGATGTTAGAAATCCTCCAAAGTTACAACATCATAGAATCTTTGCATGCCTTTGGGTCACTAGCACAGCTCCCGAGTCTTACCTCTACATACAGAAAATGGGAATAACAACTCCCTCTCTCAGCAGTGTGGCAGGGAAAACTGATAACTCCCTTGAAGACTAGGAAGTCCTCAGATATTGTAGCAGCGAGGTTCTTATAGGTATACCGACAGACAAACCAATACATTCAAAAGATATAAAAAATATTATCTTATATGGTCAATTATAAATTCAAAAAGAGTAAGCAATACAGTCAGTGTGCTCCCAATGGGCCTTAGCTTTGCCACACTTACTCAAGTAAAGTAACCATACATCTTTACTTGCTGAAGCTACTTGCACCATAAATTTCTATCTTCGTTAGGGTAACAGTAGCAAAATCAGACCTGGCAGCTTTATTTTCCTTTAAATCTTCCTGCCCTAGTGTAACTAGAGTAGCACTGAAAATTAAAAGGAGACACGGGAGGAATATAGACGTAAAAAGCAGGAGCAGACATTATTATTGTCAGTGAGAATTAGCCAGTCAATCTTTCTGACCACAAAACAATTTAATTTCGCCTTTTACTGCATCCATTTTCTCTGATTAATTTTAATGATGCCAGACTTCTTGTCCCTTGGGGCTGGAAGGCTGTGGGACATTGTCCAAGTCTTTGACCCAAGGTCCTGTGTCCGCCTCTCTGGTGATCCTGCAGGTGGAAGCAGCTGGGGTCCTGACACTTCTCAAACGCACAGGTGATAGTCTGACAAGTGTTCTTCCTCTGTCTGTGAAATGTGCCATAACATTAAAGGCTTGAGTTACTGCTCAGCACTTAACAGCTGTTGGCTTTTCCTGACAGCATTAATACAATATTAGACATAGAGATGTTTCAACAGGGAGAGATGTTTAATGAAATTGCAGGTCTGCGAGGTTTCTATCAAAGGTGTTTATTCAAACGGAGCTCACATCTGCAAGCCTTTAAAAGAAGAATTTGTCTGTATGCAAAAGATACCAGTAGCTTGAGTCATTTGCACACAAAATGACTCCACTTGATGTGAAAAGGTTTGCATTTTCTCACTCCCCTTCCAGGAAGTCTAATCTGCTGTCACCAACACATACAAGCTTTGTCTGTTTGAAAAGCTCATTGTCTGTTACTATGACCAAGCACAACACCGAGACAGCTGTGTCTCATTCCTGTGTGTTCCAATGCTTTTCCTTAAACTCACATCGAGTACTATTAATAGAAAAAGGCAGCTTAAAAAATAAAGCTTAAAATAACTTTAAAAAAGAAAGGAGCCTTTTTTTTTTTTTTTCCCCCTTTTTTTCTTTTTTTTTTTGGATATTCACCTCCATCTGCTGCTTCTAAGTCTAATGCTCAGGAATAAATTAACCAGTCAAGAATACATGTATCCTTCATAAACTGCTATATACATGAAGTTGTCATGAATTTATTCATCTTAATCAGTCCCTTTTTTTGCCCCGGTTTTGTAGTCTGTTCCTTCAACATCTATGTTTACTCTTGTATATATTAAATCTATCAAATTCAAGTTCCCTGGTAATATGCCTGAGAGCAAGAATCTACTAAGTGAAGCTTGCATACCTCCTTATCCTCACAGCATCTTCTTTAACTACTTACAAATCAGGATCAAGGTGTAAAAGCAAGAGGATGAACTTGATGACAACATGGATTTCTACCTGATTTCCATGACAGCACATTTTATGGATTTTACTATGTTCAATGCATTAAGAACGCATTAGCGCAAACTTAGCTGCTCTCTTCTGGAAACATGGTAGGAAACCACTCAATACAGTTCCAGTAAAATAAGAGAAATTTTGCTTTCGTATCATTAGACTTTCTACAGGAACAAATGATGAAGAAAAGGTCGAGCTGAATTTTAAGCTGATGTTTCAATCTGACATCTCTTCTTTCTTGTGGTCCAGATGTGGATAAAAACACAGTTATTTGTTTTGTTATCTATTGGAATATAACCCCTTTATGTAGTGAGGATCAAGCTGCTGTGTTAATCACTGAATAATGACGGTTTCTTTTAAGAAAAATAAAAAAGAAGAAATGTATATTTTTAACCTGAAAAAAGGTTTTGCCATGTAAATAAAGTTAATAAATATTTAAATCCAGTCACCTAATTAAAGACTATCTCATAGTACAAATGCAAAAGGAAAGGGGGGAAAGATACATTAGCATCCTCAGTTTTGGTATTTTCTTACTCTTATCTGCTTAGCTGTTCAAACTGAGCATTAGTTTAGCCATTGTTTTTGGTTTAGAAAAAAAAAATCAGATGGTCTAGAAATATACCTAAATCTGGCTTTCCAGAAGTGACCGAGAGGTACAAAAAGATATTTTTAGAAGGAGCAACGCAAGTCCTTCTGCTCCTGCAGGAGTAGCTGTGGAATAATCCAGGGATACTGGTAGAGGACTGCCAACATGAATTAAGTTAATTAACGTGAGCTGTCAAATCCTTCCCAGTTAGACTGGCAATCTCATGGTTTGAACAGATTGTTCTCCGAGAAAGAATGGCATTTACTCAAAATAATATGGGTGAGGAGAACAAAAGGCTGAAGCACTATTGTGTATTGCTCTGCAGTGGTGAGTGGCTGTTTCTGCAGTTACTCCAGAGCGATTTTAAGCTGGTTCGGGCACCTTTGGGCCTCTGAGTGGCTGAGGTGGGACAGCACGCATTGTGGGCTACAAACTCAGCGAGGAACCCACCTGTTTTTTTCTGTGCTTAGACTATGGTGAATGCTTTCCCAACATCGTGATGCTACTCTTGCCATCTGAGATAGAAAAGCTCAAACCCAGCTCAGACATGTCTCTCCTGGATGACTTGCAGTGAAGGCATGTGACTTCCCTGGCATATCTAACCCTAAAGGCATAAGGTTGATCATATTTCTGGGTTTATTTCCAGACAAGCAAAATAAGAACATTATATTTTGGCAGGACAGGCATAGCCCTGCAAAATATGGCACATTGTAAGAGATTATTTCATATGAAGTGGGAGGAAAATGTCAGAAGATTAATTTTTAATGTTTGTGTTGTAAAAATGTCTGGGAGAGTGACCCACAGGTAGAAGACCTCATTGTTGTTTAAAATTGAAGAAGCTACTTGACCCATTGACTGTGTTACTCTGCTAAACATAAAAGTATGTATGCAAAATCCAAGAGCCAGATGCACTCCTAGCTAGATGTCGAATTCCCATCGATGTCAAGAACAGGAACACTCATTTATGAGCTGAGACCCTTGCAACCAACACCAAAAATCACTTTCTACAGGAATGTACATCCACTTGGGCATTTTTTCATGCCATTAAGTCTCCTTCCAAATACAACTTTCGACTTTGGGAAGGAATACCACAGCAAGCAGAATACCATTTCTCACCAGTCAGGGCTTTTATATATTTTTACTTAAGATGACTTAGAGTATATGATGGTAGAAGTTTCAATCTGTGTGTCATTTGTTCAGAGGAAATCCTGAACCCAATCTTACAAACGCTAGCCACATGAATAAAATAAACCACTTCTGGAAGTTGTTCATATGCATATGAGCTAGCCATGTGAAACATTCATCACACCTGACTGCTTTCTGAATGTAACATCCTTCTTGCAGGTTGGAATTACATTGCATTGTGATGCTTGTTTTAGAAAGCTTTTTTTTAAGCTTCTGGGCATGGCAGATATTAACATGCCTTTGGGCAGCAGAATTAAATGTTACTCTAAGTTTATTTTAGCCAAATTAATATAATTGCTGGGATTATTTAGAGTATTTTTCTCAATGCTCCTTGTACACTTGAGAGAGAAAGAGCAACATCACCTCCAAATGTACATTTCTTTGTCCAGTTCATATTTGTAATATATTCAGCAGTTATTAATTAAAAAGCAGATGTTAATGCTCATTTTCATGCCATAAAATCTTCCACTTTTTGTTCCCAATAAGCCTCCTTTTTTTTTTTTTTTTTTTTTGTTGTTAAACAAGCCTTTTAAAAAACTTTATACTCAGAGCCCTACATTCATCTTTAGGCATAAATTCCATTCACCTCAGTGGGTCCCAATGGGATTTTTGCCTGAGGTAAGACTAGAAGATGCAAACCTGATGTTCATGCGTTTTGACAAAAACATCTTCACTCATTTTGAGTTCTTCAGTGCTGACAGTATTGATCTTTCCCCCCCCCCCCCCCCC